>BHFT01035960.1:0-31829 GCA_004320025.1 Laticauda laticaudata | reverse complement strand
GGTCTTTCCTCTGAATGGTGACTGCTTGCGAGCTGCATCCTTTTATATCCACGGAGCTGACACAATTCATCCTCCCCACACGCATCCGCTATGCATCCTATAGGCATCCGTGATGCATCCGCGTCATCCGCTACACATCCGCTCCTTCTGCTACGTGTCCTCTTCACTATTCTCCCCCGGAAGCCCTTTGGATGTGTCATCTGCTTCCATTTGCTTCCATCCGCTAAGCTTCCTACGAACATCCACTTACCACCCTCGCTACGTACTACCCCCATCTGTTTCTTTCCATTGTTTTCCATTCTGTTTATGCAAATTTTCGCCACTTTTGAGAGCGGATAACAACGGATGGAGCCTCCCCCGAAATTTTACTCATCCGCTGTGTCCTTTTTGCATTCGTTTTGCATCCGTCAGCCAATGTGACCTAGCCTTAAGCTAAGAAAGAAAAAGCCATCTAAGATTTACACCAGTGGTTCCCAAACCTTTTTAGTCCACTGCTGCATTGGTGTTACAAACTCATTCTCAGTGCCCTCTACCCAAGGGTGGGATTCAAATTTCTGTGGCCTAATTTGAGGGTGTGGCTTGGTCATATGACTGGGTGGGCTTGTCTTGCTGGTCATGTGACTGGGTGGACGTGGCTTGGTGGTCATGTAACAGGCTGGGCATGGCTTGCTGGCTGGGCATGGCTTGGTGGTCACATGACCAGGTAGGTGTGGTTCGGTGGTCATGTGACTGGGTGGGCATGGCCAGGTGACTGGCAAACCAAATACAAGTGATCCTCACTTAATGGCCAGTTGCTTAGCAAATGTTCTAATTTATGACTGGCCTCCCCATTGCTACTTGACCTGTTTTTGGAGTTTTGACAGCCATGCACACACATACACACTCCCTTCTAACCCTGCTGACTAGAATCGTCAAAGCACCTCTGATTAGATTCTACTAGTGAATAGAATCTAATCAGAGATGTTTTGCCGATTCTTGTTGATTTGTTTTATTTGTATTTCTTTATTTTATGTTGCTGAATTGCATTGACATGTGTGTCCCNTAGGTGCCTGCCCTGCAGGTCCACCCCATTGAGCCCACTGCACCAGAGGGACCTGCCTAAGTGGAGCAGCGGGGGAAGGGTGCAAGCCGTTTCCCCCCCACCCATGCCCCCTAACTCCAATTGTGCTTCCATGCATGTGCACCCCTTGCCAAGCTACAGAAGGCTGCGAGGGGGGGGGGGGCTGCAGGAAGATGCCTTTAT
The DNA here is from genome assembly GCA_004320025.1 of Laticauda laticaudata. Lineage (NCBI taxonomy): Eukaryota > Metazoa > Chordata > Lepidosauria > Squamata > Elapidae > Laticauda > Laticauda laticaudata. The sequence goes on along the minus strand of BHFT01035960.1, from coordinate 30,586 downwards.
CTGGATTGTGACCGAGGAAAGGGTTGAAGACTGTTCCATTTCCCACCCTCTTCCCAATTTTCCCAGTTTGGGGAAAAGAAACCCAGCGTTGCTCCCCCCCCCCCCCTCCACCATCAGTCTGTTCCTGTGCATGGGCCTGCACGTTCTTGCTCACAAACATACCCATCCACTTTGCACAGACAGGGCATCCTTCCCCCACCTCCCCCTTCATTCCCACCCTCCACTGTGCAGGTGCCTTTCTCCATTTGTTACACCTTCTTCCAGCTGGTGAAGGCACAGTGTGCCTGCACCTGCACATCTGTCCCATTAATCCCAGCACCGGAGGAAGAGGGAGGTCCTGCTGCAAAAGCACAGCTTGCCCCTCCCAGGGTCCAGCATTGCAAAGATGCCAGTGTACAGGCGGCCTAACCAGTTGCTTCCCCCACTGCCATTTTGCACTGGCCAGAGCTGAGCAAGTGATGTTCCCAGCGCCTCCACCTCCTCCGCTGCTGGCCTTGCTCAGCCACCTCTCCAGGTCACTGGCTCCTCTGCCACCTCCTTCTCTGCCTCTTCTTCCTCCATCTGATGCCCCAGCCAGTGAGGTAGACCTGGCTGGCTGCAGCAAGGAGCAGATGGTGCACCACTTGTGCTGGGAGGAGGCCAAGAATCTGGCAGTGCTGGTGCAACATGGCTGGCTAATCCACGGCTTGAACCAGCAGCTGCAGGAGCACCTGCGTGAGATCTGTGAGCTGAAAGCCATCAATGGGTGGCTGCAGGCAGACCTCTGCTGCTTCCTGGACGAGGACCAGCTGAAAGCCAAGTGCCTGGCCTGCCACTGGCAGACCTTTGGGCATCATGCAGCACAAGTCCTGTGCTACAAGGTGTCTGGCGGCCTACGCAAGCTGGCTGGCTTGGAAGGGCTCTGCTCATCCCATTGAGCCCCTTGCACCAGTCAATGGGGTGAACTCTGGTGCAACAGTCAATGGGGTGAACCTGAGGGGTTGGTGCCTTGAATGCCTCTCTGCCACCTCTTAGCACCCCCAAGGGGTGTTGGCAGAGAGGCACTAAGAGGTGGCAGGCAGGCATTCAAGGCGTCAGCACTGCAGGCTCACTCCATTGACTGTTGCACCTCTCTGGAGCTGGTGCCTCGAATGCGGCAGCACATTGGGAAAATTGCATTTGTGTATGTGTTTATGTGTTATCTGTGAAGAAGAGATTGAGTCATTTTGAAACTATGATAGTTTCAGCATATGAGGGGAGGTAACCAACTTTATCTGGACATCAAAGCTAAGCAAGATCTGATTTACAAGGGTCTAAAACTGACCAGAAAGTTGAAAAACATCAAGGAAGGCAATCATAAACCATTTCTGTATTGTTAAGAAAACTGCATGATCTTGTCCCTAAAGAACTGAATTTCACACAAGGATATTTTCTTTATCCAACTCTGTTACAAAACATATAAAATTGTTCATTGCATATAAACAATAGTCTACTCAAAATAGCAGGAAACACTGTGACCCTATTGGTAATGCTGTTTTTAGTACACAATCAAAGATGGTTTGAGGAGCACAAAAATGTGCTTAAAGTTACAAATTGTTCCTTCGTTATTTGCATCATGGATGAAAAACAGAACATACATATAAATACATTTATACTTGTTTTTCTTAAACAAAACAACAGAAAATGCAGTTTGAATTGTGAAAAGACAAATATGCATTTGTTCTATTATTCTTCCAGTTTAGAAATATAAATTGCTATACCTGTGAAGGGAAAAAGCTATGTTTTGTTTTGTTCCAAGTAAAAGTCACATTTGAATAAATATTTCTGGAAAATCAAGACAATTTGCTGAAAAGAGAAGAAATATATAGCAAAAAGCCAACTCGTGCATATGTTTTAGTAAATCTGTGTAATTTTGAATTTTTTCATCAAGACAAAGAAATGCTATGGAAAATGTATTCATGTTTCTGTTTTATTTCTTGATTATTGAAAAGTTGTAAGTAGATTTAAATATTGGTCTTTTCGACAAATGGGATTAATATTTTCAACAAATGGGATTAATCTGTGGATGGGGAAAAGGACTGAATTAATAGGTAATTGCCAAAGAAGGAAAATCTATTTGCATGAATTATTAATAGCACTAATAAAAATTGGCAGATAAATTTTATGGCATATGGATGGCAATTGTAGCCATCTTCATCTCAAAAAGTGAAAATTGCAGAAGAGCAACACAGTAGCTTGTAATAGGACAAATAAAAAAATTCCAGGATGTCAAGAGCATGGGAAAAGTACAAATCACTTGCCAGGTTTATTGTTATGAATAAAAAGATAGTAAGTATATATGTAAGCATGAAGATATTCCTTAGGATACCATGGGCAGCGAAGAAAACAAACTGATTGTCAGGCTACAGAATTTTTTTCCCATTCAATTAACAAGAATGAACTTCTGAAAACCAAACATATCAAAAGGAATCCTTCATTGAGATAAAACAATTCATGTAGGAGTTCAAAGCAGCGTCTGAAGTCCCTCAGGCATACAGGGATAGATAAGGGAGTTTAGAACCCCTCCCCTTATTTGATGTGTATTTAGGTGAAACAAAAGCCAGTATGTTAATTCCCCCCCACCCTTCTGTAGAAACAAAATCTTTTTCACAGTTTCCCAGGCCATACCTAAATTTTCCTCTACCCCCTTATTCAAAAATAACTTTTCCAGAGATTCCCGGACAATCTCAACTGTGGATTTTTTTATGCTCTCATTCTCTGGCTATGCCTCTCATGAGTGACAGTTCCAGCCATCTGGGTTTCTCCCATCCATTGTATCTGTGTGGATTATACAATATTCAATATATAGATATATATTCAGGTTACATCAAGAAAGGATTCCTTTATCATGTCCACCCCTTTTCTTCTCCATCTAAAAATGAAGATACACAATCTGACATCCTGTCCCTCCTATAAAAATAGATAGCCTACCTGGAAAACAAAAATCATCCATAACATTTGCAGAGTAGGACGTTGTATCGAGGGTATGTGTAGATTAGACTATGTCACAGTAATGTTGGGTGCTTTTACATGTCGTTTGGCTACCATCATTTTCTGAGCAAGAAGGTGTTTTCCAAGCTACTAAATATTGTGTGGATCCATACTGAGTGCGCGAATCAAGGATATCTTTAATTTCAAAATGTTCCCCATGTACCATGATGGAGTTAGAAGTGTGTGTGGTGGGGGGGGGGGTTTTCAGGTTTGAAGTGATCTCAGTTTGAGCAAGCTACAGTGACATGAAGTTTGTTTTCTACCCGGGCGATCCATCTTTGAGTAAACAAGTGTTTTTGTTAGTCTGACCAGTTGTCCTTAAATAGTGCCTCCTTAATATTGATGATGTATGTCTTCCATCAGGGATAGTTTTCTTTTCCTTCTTGTGCCCGGATTATTATTTTGGCTGCTAGTTGGGTCTGTTGTCATTGGTTTTTATAACCTCAATCTTTTTGCTGTTGTATTGGGGTTTTCTGGACAGTGCATTGCTAAGAAGTTCTTTCTCCAGGAAAATATCTCGAGGAGTGAAATTTAAACCGTTCAAAATATTGACCCCACCTTGCTGTTTTTTGGAGTTTCCATGGAATTCTCAGGGCTTCCAGATTTTTTGTGATCATTCCATACTTCAACAGGGATTTGGTTTCCTTCCAGGAAATGTCTCCATGTTGAGCATTGCCCACTGCACAGCAATAGCCTCTTTCTCCCTATGCGCATCTCTTGCTCGGTTTCTGTCAGTTCCTTGGATGTACAAGCACATGGTTGTAATTGTCCATTACATCTCTTTGGAAGAGAACGCTCCATCGCACACTCACTAGCGTCTGCTTGGATGACAAGGGTTGTTTGAGATCTGGGTTCATAGGCTGCTTCTGCTGAGAGTAGCACATTTGAGTTTCTCAAATGCCGCTTGGTATTCCATTGTCCGATTAAGGATTGCCTTGGTTTGGTTTCCTCCCTAGCAAGTTTGTGATAGGGAGGGCGAATTTTGCAGCTGGATATGAATACGCAATCACAGTTTGCAAATTCAGGGAGCTTTGCACGTTGCTTTTGCAAATGTGTGGTGGGTCCCAATCCATTACTGCTTTTTACTTCTCTCGTGGGTCACTCTCTTATTCCTTTGTGCGGATAATTCTATCCCATTTTTTTCATTGGTGGAATTCGCATTTAGAGGTTTTTGCACCATAGTTTTAGATGTCTTAAGAGTATTTTGTGAGGACTCGCATGTGAGCAGCTTGATGTGTTCTTTCCATTGTTTTCCATATAGATTAAAATATATCAAGATTCACTAGAACCCCTTAACTCATCTATTCATGAAGGGTTTCATTTGATCAATTGCATAACACCGGGCATGGTGCTCATTGGCAGTCCAAAGAGGAGCACTTTAAATTGTATCTATCTCAATGTGTGTTCTAAGCTGTCATTCCACTCATCCCTTCCTTTTTTTGCATACGCTATATGTCTCTTGTAGGTCTTAAATACTTGGAAATTTGTTTTCATTCCGAGAGGCTGGGGCTTACAATGTCTCCTTCATGAGGGAGAGTGGGATCATACTTCCTCCTATGCAAATCATGTTTAATTTTTTTGATATTCACAAGTGCTACTAAGCCATCTTTCTTTTTGCGAGTACCACACTCGAGGGGCAGCTATTTTTGGTTGGGCGGGATTCTGAATCCCTTTTTAATTTTTATCTAATGCTCTGAGTGCTTTTAGTTCTCTGGAGACATGCGTACCATTTATGGTTTTGGGGTTTTAGTCCCTGGTAGTAATTGATAGTGCAGTCTGTGGTGCGATGGGGTGGGAGTTTCATACAAGCTCTCCTTGCTTAATACTTGGTCCAGATCATCGGTAACTCATTTGGGGATGTTATAGTGGGTTCAGCCACTATCTGGTCATGGCTGCTCTCTGTTCTCTGTTTCCTTCTTTGTTCTTTCCCTCTGAATTTTTTTGGTAGAATACTACGTCTCTCTGAAATTGTAACGGTCCTCTCCTTTCAATTTATTTTGGATTCGCATTTTCCACAGCCATGTGAAATCCTAGGATAGTGGCTCTTCTCATTCCTGGAGCTACAATGAATTTGAGCATCTCCCGATGGTTCCCTAGTCTATATTTCAATGGGTTCTGTGGGAATTTAAGCTGGCTCCGCCGCACAAGCCCTATAGTTCCATCTAATTGGCATAAAGCAATGGGGATTTTTCCATTCTCTTTCAGTTGGATATCCCCAATTCTCTGCAAGGGAGAAGATTTATTAGGCAATCGGGTGCATCCCAAATCCAGCAACACTGCAACTTCCTCTCTTCCTCCCTTGGCTTGGGATAACAGTCTTAGGGGTAGAGTGATTTGGTTCAATTTGGGTTTGTTTACACGCAGGTCATTCTTCCAGATGCTTTAGACTGGCTCAGGTTCTCTTGAAGCATTGGGGGTTTTCCTCTAAGGTTGGGGGGATCGAAATCCCAGGCTACTCAGCTCTCAGGCCACGATTCTCCTTTCCTTGAGGGCTGGATGTTCTTGTTTTCCCCCTATATGGGTGGTCTGGCTTTTTGGGGGAGGGGTTTTCGAATGGCATTCTTCTGCACAGTGTCCCTCTTTCACAACTTAAAGCAACCAGATGTTCTTGAGTAATGGTGTTTGGGGTTTGAAAATTTCCATTTACGCAGGGATGGGGAATCTTTCCATAACTTGCCACTGCGGTACTGTTAGAGTCATGTGTATCTCCAACCTCTGCATCACTGTATCATTCATTGCAGGTTTTGGGGCTCCAATGGTCAGACAGGCAGCTTATAGTTGTCATTTGCGCATCTTTGAACCAACAGTCTAGGATTATCCTCTGGCCAGTCGCCAGGCCAGTACAGGTCATGAATTCCTCAGTATAGTTCAGCTACAGGTACGGCCTTGCTTTACGGACTCTGGATTATGGTTCTGGGCTTCTTCTATCAGTGAGAGGGTATTCAAACACGGTGTCATAGAGCCATCATGAAGTGGTCAAGGTTCCTTGAATTCTGGGCATTGATGTTGTGGAGCATCACTATCCATCTGGCATGCCTGCCCTCTTAAGGGCAGGGTGATGATTCATACTCGGAATCCCTGGGTTTGGAATTCGGGCCATATTCTTGCTGTAGGTGAGGATTTGCGCCAGGAAAAATCCGTTTCTAGGGGTCCCGCATTTGAATTTTACTCCCAGGGGTGGGACCTTCTGCTGCAATTGCATTTCTCTTGGGTTGGACAGGGTTAATCCCTTGTTCTGGGGATTTTAGGGGTCGGTAATGGCTGCTGTTCTTCAGCCTGTCCCACTGCCCAATCATTCTCAGCCTTTTGAATACAGGGTGGAGCGGGCTCAGGGTTCTCTCATTTTCTGGTTCCCTGCTCTCCTGCTTGGTGTCCTGGTGCAGTCCATCACCTCGAGGTTCTGGCCAAGGCCGTTTCCCTACATGAGGTGGATTTATGTACTGCGTCTCAGTTGGGTCATCAGCCAGTGGCTCCTTGCCAGCATCTTGCCTGACTACCGATAGAGACCTGCAGCTCGCAATTTCCATCGGGTTTACAGACTGCCTGGGTGAGAGTAACTCGCCTGGTTCTTCCATGCCAGTTTCTCTTTCGCGAATGCTATAGACTACCAGGCTTTTGTGGAGGTTGCTGAGGTCAGCCTCACTTATGCTTTGAAGGGGTGCGCCCAAGTCAGTATCTGGCTGGGTAACTGTCAACATTTCTTCCAGCACTTCGGCTTGCCCTTGTCTTTGCTATACTTCAGACATTTTCTTTCTTTTGCAGGGTCTCCTCGGTAGAGTGAGGTGTTTTTTTTTTTCTAGAATAACAATTTCCTCTCTGGCGGACCTCTATTGCCGAAGATACCTGCTTTATGTCAGGCTAGCCGAACTTTCTCGCGCATTCAATTAACAAGATGAACTTTCTGAAATCGCAAAACCATATCAAAGATCCTTTTTTGGAGATGAGACACATTCATGTAAGGAGTTCAACGGACAGCCGCTGAGGTCCCTCAGCGCATAGCAAGGATAGATACAAGGGAGTTACTACGAGCCCCTCCCCTGTATCTTGATGTGTATTTAGTGAACAAGAGCCAGTATGATTATTCCCCGCCCAACCCCTTCTGTAGAAAAGATCTTTTTTCACAGTTTCCGCAGGGCATGACCTAATTTCCCTCCACCCCCTTTTTTAGAAATGGAACTTTTCCAGAGATTACCCAAGGACACATCTCACTTGATGGAATTTTATGATCTTCTCACTCCTAGCTTGCCGTCATCCAGAGGTGCATAGGTTCCAAGCCTCTGGGTTTTCGTACCTCGCGTTGTATCATGTGTATAGTTATTAACAAATTCAATACAAGATTAAATAGAATCCATGTAAACATAAGAAAGGAATTCTTTGTCAGTCTCCTCCCCCCCCCCTTTATCTTCTTCCCACTGAAGAAATGGACAGATCAACCAGAATCTGACATCGATGTCATAAATATAGCAGAAACCAACAATTTTACGACTATTCAATGCAATAATTGCCAGGCATGAAACCTATTCTTAGGCTTATATTGCAAGACTGCCGCGTAGAGAAGGCTTTCAAATGTTGTGGAAAACGATAAAAAAGGAGAGAGTAATAGGATGAAGCCAACAGCATAAAGTGAATGGATTCAGTAACAGTGATCGAAGTGTTGGGTACTTATCTAGAAGGCCTGAAAAAGCATATTGTCATAATAAACTAGTGGTATGCTAAGTCAACTTGAGTGCAAATATTCAAATCATATGTGTTACTCACAAGCATATATAAGCTGGCTGCTGGTCTCATTGGAAAGATTTGCGAAGTATTAGCTAAGATTCAAGAGATTGTTAAAGTTTATCTTATTAACTATTAATATGGATGCAAGTGTCCCCTTGCTGCAGTCGGATGTCAAAACTTGCGAGTTGAACATGTTATGATGAATGTATCACATTCCCGCCCGCTTTGGCTAAACGGGCTGGGTTCGTGGTTCGATACACTGATGGCACCTCTGGACCATCACCATTGAAGGTTGACACCCCTGTCTTACTAGGATGTTATTCTTATCAAGGAATTCAGGGACTCAAGTTAACATCCTGTGGTGAGGGACCTGAATTTATAAAGACAAGTGGTTCTGGTCTTACTCACACGAGATATATATCAGTCATCTCCTATTCTAAGTAGTTTTGACAAAAAAAGAGCAAGAACTAGAGAATAAAGATGGAGGAAGGAAGCAGTGGTCTGAAGCCATGGACAGCCTCCCTAACACCTCAGAATTAATTTACTGTAATATGCAGGAAGCAGGAAATCCAGGAATAATCAAGTCAATTAATATATGTCTGGGGAAATGGTCTATTTCTTGAAAAATGTAGAGATTGGTTTGTTTTACCTGAGACCCAAAAGGCTGAAACTTCTAGTTAACATGTCTAATCTACACGAGCAGAAGGTTACAATACAGATTATTCAACGTCTGTATTCTCTTTCAATGCACTCTGAAAGGCAGTCTAGTTCTATCAAGTTCCTTTTCTTTTATACTCGGGAATTAAAGGGGAAAACTAGGAAAAACATTGCCTCTAGATACAAAGTTGGGTAAGCCTGAGAAAGCTTCTGCCACAAAGTGTAGACATGGAGCATAATGTTTGTAAAGCCTCAGGGGCTTCTTGAATCAGAGATATACAATATAGAATCCACAGAACTGGAAAGACCTTGGAATGTATTTTGCTCAAAAACTCGCTGTATTCAGGGCAGGAAGAGAGAGTTATAAGCTTCAGTCAAATGCTTGTCCAATCTTTTTTCTTTAAAAAAACCTCCACGCTGGAGCACTCAATCAACTTATAGGAGGCCAAGTTGTTTCCATTGATTAATGTTCTATCCCAGAAATTTCTCCTTAAGTCTTTATTTATTTTAATTTGTCCAAAAAGCTTACCAATTACACACACACACAAGGAATAACATAAGTTTAAAATAACAAAGAAAATAGGAATCTATTAATGGGGACAATAGGACAGGGATGTAGGCATGATTGGTTGTGGTTTATGCATACCCCTTCAGACCTTCTAATGGGTGAAGGTCAATAGAGGTTGTTTGAGTAAAATGGAATGGGGTTTGGAGCAGCAATGTGACAACAGAATAGTATAATTCAGACATTTACGCATTCTGTGTGCTGGAAATCATACTTCTGCAATCAAGTTTTGGAGTGGATTACAGTTTAGTTTTTATCTTGTGTTGTTGCTCTAGTATGTTTGGGTGTTAAAGCTGAAATATTCATGGCAACTGGTGAGAAGGAAGATGTTTGTACAATGAGATTTATGTACCTATGGCGCTTAAGTCTAATCTTAGTCAGTGGTGGAGTTCGACGAGAGGGTGTGTCGTAGGCGCTTAAGTCTGGTGCGTGTAATGCGTATTCTGTTTGTGAAGCTAGAGGAATGTAGTAACATGCTCTGCGTGGAGAATACTTCTGGACTTGCCTCAAAGCTTTCGTTGATTGTGATGGGTCAAAGTACTAAAGTGCGGATATCCAGATGCAAGAAGCGTGAATTCAAGTATTGGTCTAGGGAAAGGGTTTTTTTCACTGCCCCTAAGTGTAGCAAAAAGCAATAGATTATAGAGAGAAAGCCGTCGGTAAAAATTCAATTTGACAACGTGTCTTTAAAACCGTCTTTTATGGCAATACTGTTGTGCAGTGAGCTTTGGGGCATTTAGATCATTCAATGTATAGAAGAAGGCGAGGTTCCGTGGACAAATGGTGAGGGATCATCAACAAAGTCCATGAGAAGAACCTGCACACTAGATTGTTTTGGGTATAAAATGAAGATCAATTGTTTTTTTAGAAGAACGAGGAGCATTGTGTGTAACGGTGAGGATACTTGATGGGAGAGAGAGGATTTCAGTGAGGACACATAATCAGATCTTTGAAGGGGACAGTATCATTGGACTGTGGTATTTGTATGGTTGTGCTAGTATCATCAGTGAAGAGGATGCGAGATGAGGATCACTGAGAGAGAGTAGAAGTGTAAAGGTACGGGTTGCCTTAGATTGGCTCCCTTATGGGGATAGTGCTGATAAACTGGTAGCAAAGGTTTGATAGGAGTGTTTCGCTATTTTTACTCTCGTTGTTGCCTGTTTGTCGGAAAAGGCAATAATCCACTAGTGGATGAAGAGAATCTGGGAAATGCCTAGAGGAGAAGATTTAATTTTATTTTAGTTTTAAAGAAATGAAATTAGTTAGGTTCGTAAGTTTCCTAATTGTTTGAAACAAAACAAAACTTTTATACATTGTTGTCAGAGATCAAGGACATCCTTTGCGAGTGTTCCCTCGACATTTTTGAGTATAGTGTTATTGGTATTATGTGCATTTGAGCCATTGCATCTTACTTTGACTATAGGAATCAGTTCTTTTATCCTTACATCTAATCTTCTCCATTGTACATATGTCCCTCATTATCTTGTGTCTAATGTCATTACTTATTTTTCTTGTTATTTGCTAACAGCATTGCATAGCAGGATCGGCCAGCCCATATAATAATTTGACGAAGTTTTGGTTGTGTTGGATTGAATGGCGCGAGCCTTGTCCATGCGTCTAATAGGCAATCAGGTCCCAATTCACGGTTGCAATGCTCTGGTGCAAGGAGCTGCAGCGGCCCGAACGCAGCGTTGGGCAAAGGAGGAGCAAACCAGAAAGGTGGGTTTGTGCTCTCCTTTGTCGAAAGACATTCCGCACCGGCTGGCCGTGGGGGCCATCGGCGTTCCATCCCTGGAGCCTCTTGCAACTGGAGGCACGCTGCCAAGCAATGGAATAGAGCAGTGCACGGGTCCAAATGGGGGTGAGCCTGAGAGAGGGAAAGAGATGAGAGAAAGAGAGAAGAAAAAAGGAGGAAGAAAATGGGACAGGAAAAGAAAAGTGGGACAGAGAATAGAGGGGGGATGGAAGGAAGGGAAGGAAAAAGAGAGAGAAAATAAAGAAGGAGGGATGGAAGGGAGAAGAAAGAATCAATGAGATGATCTATTCTAGTCCAACCGCCCTGCTACAGGAGGGTTTAGGAAAGGGAGAGTGTGTGGTGTGTGTGTTTCTCCTTGTAATTTGACCAATACAGTTTTGATTTGTGGTCTTCTTCAGAATGGCACTTGTAATACATGTGGGGAAAGTAAATTTTTTAGGGTGGAGATCGGTCCAATAGAATCTCTGTTTAAAGCCCTCAACAAAATGTGAGAACTTCCCCCCCCCCCCCTGGAAAAAAGAAAATCAGTTTTTTGAAACCCCCATGTTTTTGTCCACAACCTTTAATTAATAGAAGCCAAAGCTGTTTCAGTGTGCCAGTTAAAGATGCTGGCAAGATGTTCATTGTGGGAAGAGGGCGTCTAAACTAGGCCTCATTTCAAAATCTGATGGCATCACGTCTCTCTCCCGTTCTCCCTCCATCCCTCATGCCCCCCTTCTTTGTCTCTTTTTCTTTCTTTCCTTTTCTTTCTTTTTCTTCCTTCTCTCTTATCTTTTTCTCTCTCTTTCTTTCCTCTCCCGAGGCTCACGCCATTGATTTGGTGACCACTCCACTGGACTTGCTTGGGCATCCTCCAGTGCAGCGGGCTCCAATGGGGTGGACTGGGGTGGGGCCGGTACCGTAGAATGGCAGCATGCCGGCATGTTTGAACAAAGTACGAGGCAAAAGCCAGAGGCTTGGTATGTGTTTGCTGCAAAAGAATCAGCAAAAGCTTCTGGTTGCGCACGAAGGCGAAAGGACAGGCACATGTCAATGCAATTCAGTTAAACATAAAATAAAAGAGATACAATAAAACAAATCAACAAAAATCGGCAAAGCATCTCTGATAGATCTGTATTCACTATAAATCTAATCATGCAGATCTTTCCAATTATAGGTCCATATGACCTGCTTCAGAAGGGTTGGAAAGGGAATATGTGTAATGTGTGTCAATGCTGTCAAAACTCCCAAAAAACGGTCAAGTAGTTGGGGAGGCCAGTCATAATTAATGACAAATTAGAACACTTGCTAAGCAACCGGCCATTAAGTGAGGACCACTTGTATTTGGTTTGCCAATCACCAAACCATGCCCACCCAGTCTTGTGACCAGCAAGCCATGCCCATCCAATCACGTTACCAGCAAACCACACCCTCAAAATAGGCCACGCCCACAGAAATTTGAATCCTGGCCCTAGGTGGGGGGCATTGAGGATGAGTTTGTAACACCAAGGGGGCAGTGGACTGAAAAAGTTTGGGAACCACTGGTATAGATGGTTAGATAGTAGAAATACGGATGAAAAGTATATATGCATCTCTCATAATTCTCAAATGTTGCAGTAGATGGCAGCACCTACTTTATCCTGCTTGTTTTTGAAAGATTAATCAAAATATTATTTGATCACCAGAAAATCTCAGACTTCTACACTACACTAGACCAGTAGTGGGATTCAAAAATTTTTGAATGGGCATGGTTTGGTGGACATGGTCGGGGAAGGATACTGTAAAATCTCTATTCCCCCACTAAAATCCCATTCCCTCCTCACCCCACTAACCTACTTTCCAGCTCCATTCTCCTGTGTAGGGCAACAAAAGAAGACCAAGCCAATTAGCTGGGACTCAGGAAGAAGAGAATAAATGGGGGTGGGGCTAGTCAGAGATGGAATTTGCCGGTTCTCCGAACTACTCAAAATTTCCGCTATCGGTTGTCCAGTACTGGTCAGAACCTGCTGAATACCACCTCTGCACGAGACTGAATGCGGTAGTAAAAGGTTGTTTTTTTTTTTCTGTTCCAAAGAAAACTGTATGGATTTCTTAATGAAGTAACTAGAATTAGAACTAATTTGAGAGAAAAAATATATAATTTTGTGTTAGCTGGGAATTTAGGAATTATAATCTCAATAGATATATTGGTATACTACCCTTTAATAAAGAACTGGGGGAATCATCTGAAGATATACATATAGCATATGGTACACCAGAACTATGTCTACTAAATTTAGTGAGGCTTATCTATTTATTTATATTGCCAAATAGGTAATTCTAGCAAAGTGTTTAATGCATGCTATTCAACTTCAATAACAAATAACTTCAATAACAACTGAAGTTATTGAAAATTCAAATTTCATGATTACAGTGTTCAATTAAATATGTGAGGATTTCAGTCTCTTGGATTTAGATCCAAGTAAATTAAAATGTTATTGTGGTATGTTATTAAAATGTTATTAAGTGGTACTACATGAGTAGTAATGCAGGAATTGCTTTGTTCTTACTATTCTTACATTTGCTCAGCTGCCAAACCATTTTATTTATGTAATTATCAATTGAAACAGAGTAGTCATTTATCTACTATAATTACACAGTTCAAATTAAATGGCTTAGCAGATAAACATTACAACTGGACATTTGTTAGTGTTCTGTAGGCACAGAACGTCAGTATACTTAATTAAACTAACTTCTAAACTTTTTCAAATATCCCATCTTAACCAATCATTTTAAATGAACTAAGATCTATTTTTAAAAAACCAGTTCAAGTTTCTCATGAAACATTTTCCACATAATGACAAATTGAGGTTGGTCAAGTCACAGCACGTTCATTGCCCATTATTTTAGAAAAGAGTTAAACAAACACATAAGGATGGATCTCATTAACAATTCCTTTGTTATCTTACTTACCATTTATTGCTCTCACTAACATTAATTTTTAGACAAGGACCATATCAGTGCTTGCCAAGTCCGATAAATAGGAATAATGACAACTACTGGGACTGTCAATATTTTCCACACAAGATTTAAAACATTTAAAGAAACAGAATAGAAGTTCAAAATATTCCATTCTTGTGCCATTTTTTCTTTAGTTCCCTAAGCAAAAAGTTTTCATTAGAAAAACATCAACTTTTTTTTTAAAAAGGAGAAATAACAAGATCCTGATCAGAGCAGAGCATCCCATTTCTCAATAAGTAGTATTGATCCAATCAAAGTCTTATTCTTTTCCTTTTCCCTAGAAAAACTTGATATAATGAATCAACAATTAAGAAAGAATACATGACAGGTTTTTCATGCACAGAAACATATAGTAGTAAAATCTTTCTCTCTCTTTTATAACAGTTCAGCATTGCCTTTTGGAAATGAATTATTTCAGTATTCAATATACATTTTTCTTTGATTAATGAAAATATATTTCCCTTACATTTAACTTATTTTTGTTTCAGTTAATACTTTAATTTCATACAACTAGGATAGTATAATTAACAACTGATATTTTGTGTTCTAGTGTGATATACATTGTTTATATACTATATTATGTTTATGTACCTACTGTATATTTAACACTGCTTTAATATTAACAGAAAAGAGGTACTCTTTGAGTTTAAGCTTTTAAAATGCTGATTTACTTTGCTGATCCTTGAAAGAAACCATGTTGTTATTTGAGAATAATGAGATGACAAATGGCAGAATTTATTTGGCAATTTTTCTGTTGAAATACAAGTGATAAGCATGCACTGGCCCCCAAATCAGAATCAAGTCATTCTGCTTCCTATCCTAAGGAATAATATGATGAAAACATTCCTGCTGGAAGGACTGGCAAGATGTCTGGCAGAACACAAGAGCTTCATGATTTCCAACAATAAATTAGTTTTAAAAAATAAAAAAATGAAATAATTTCTCAAACAATCTAAGAACAAAATAAACATTTTAAAAATAGCTATTTCGCAGAAGAATTCTGCTGAGTTTTTGATCCAGCATTAATGCTTTCCTTTCGCAGGCTTTCAGTTGAAAGAGAATGGAATGAAATGACCAAGCTAAATCCAAGCACAGATTTATCTAAGAACGACCATATTTATCTGACATAAAAGAAAAAAAAAGTGATGTGGACTCCAACTGCTTCTTCTCAATTACAGTTTGAGTTTCAGACAATAGACCAATGTACTGTTCATTGAGTAAAGCCTACTCCAAGGAGACATTGTAAAGACAAATGGGGCTGTCTTAAACTGACACTTCTTCCTTGGGATTATACGGCCCTAACAAAATCATCTTTTTTGTAGGCCAACCATACTGGCTTTGCATGGATTCTACACCAATTATAATGTGGATAAGTAAGCTTTCTCTAACTTTTCTTGTCTTCTAGTTTGGATAGAGGTCTACAGCAGGGGTGGGATCCAACAGAGTTAACTACTGGTTTGGTGATTTACAATGTGCTTCCCTGCATGCTGTGCATGCAGGTAAATCTTTGTCAGCTTGCTGCCTGGACATGTGCTGAGCAGCACTGCATACAGAGAAGCAGCGTTTGAAAAAGCATTTTTTTCCTGCTTTTTCAACCGCAACTGTGTCTCACACGGCAGCTGAGGTTGAAAAAGCAGGAGATAAAGGTCAGGTAAGAGCCCAGGCAGGCGAGTGGGCCAAAACAGCAGCAGACATAGAACCGGTTCTATGTCTGCTGCTCTTCAGAGCTACCGGTTCTACAAAGCCAGACAGAACTGGTAGAATCCCACCCCTGGTCTACAGAGACAGATTATGATGCTGCTGTGATGTTGATTTGTGCTTACCTGGCAGAATGTAAATATCTTTGAGCTTTGTTTACTGGATGAAATGAAACATTAGTTTCCAATTGCATTTTCTACTATTACATACATGTGGGCTAGACATCGTATCCCTGTGTTGTAATTAATCTTGTAATGACAGAACATTTCTGATCGATATCTGTTGGCTATGCTTCAGGGAAAAAAAAGTCAAGAAAAAATATGTAGAATAATTGTAAGATCATTTTAGCTCAAAACATGCAAAAAATCTATATGTATAAAATATTGAAAATATGTGCAAAAGGACACTGCTGATTCTTTTGGAATCATTTTATTTTTAAAATGACTGCTTGAGTACAAAATAGATATTATTTTTAATTAAGAGAATCTATTTAAGAGAGCTACATTCTTCAGCTGAAAAAGAACCTTAGCTTGTTCTACCTAATAAAAATGTGTGTTTGTGATTTGATCGGGAAAGATCTGCAGCGGTTCCCTCCAGAGAAGGTCACACAACTAACTTTGACTGCTTCCAAGGAAAAATCCTCTCCGTATTCGTCCACATGGCTCCAGACTTGTACCAGGAAAAATCCTAACTCCTTGGGATCTCACCCATATTTTACTTCCAATGGAGGCACCTTTGGAGTCCTACGCATTCTGGCAATTACTCCCCCCACTGGGGTCCCTGTTCTGCAGCTGCCTGTTGCGCCGGCCCAGGTTGAATTATGGGGGTGGCTGCTCCGGTTCTTCTGGCTGGAGCTGTCTCCCCCTCTTCCCCTTCATACCTTTGATCAGTCTGAGTTTCTCCAACAGCTTTATTTAGAAGATGCAGGGCTTGAGTTAATAAGAAATTCTTTCTTTCCTTCTCTTCCACGCTGACGGGTAATGGTCACTCATGGAGGAGGCTTTTCCTCAGGATCTTTCCAGCTGACTCCCAGGGACCATTTGGACTTTACAGCTGGTTTTTTGTCAAGACTTAATTCTGCGAATAAGTTGGCTTCCCCTGTCACCTCTAACAGCAGGGAATCTGGTCCTCCAGTCACTCCCAAGTCTTCTTGGTCGCTGGCTGGATTAGACATTGTGTTCAAACCCCCTCGGAAGAAAGTTTGTTAATTCTCCAGGATGGTTGGTAAACTGAGATTCAGAATAATGTCAGATGGTGCTCCATTCAAAATCCAAGAAAGAAATACTTAGACTCCATTAATTAGTGAAAAGATATCTTTTATTGGAAATCAAGTAGTAGTGACAAAAGAATTCTGAATCTGAGAAAATGAGCGCGTAAATCACATATACAAAGTGATGGCAACATTCCCACCCCCAATAGTTCAATTGGCTCATCTAATTAAAAGTTGTGTATAGTATCATGTGGGCATCTCCATGTGGTGATGAGGCCTCTGTCTGTTGACCTTAACATATTTTGATAAAGAGTTACTACTGCGCATAGCATAGGATAGAAGCCTAAGCAAAAACCTTCCCCCCCAACTTATACAGTTCTGTTTTGTAACACCTCCAGCTCTCTTCCCATAACCATGTCCCCTCTCCTCCCCCATTACTTATGACATCCAAAAGATGCAAAGCAAAATAAGAAAATCTTGAAGTCTGACATTTGCAACTTTGAACACTTGCTGATTGATTGGTTCTTCAATGAGGATTATCTGCATTTAATTTTTGAATATGTCCTGTTCATTACCTCTTTGGAAGGGGAAAGCTACATGCATCCTTCATTGTTGCCTCCATGTCTTGAGTATTCTTGGGAAAATCCAAGATAAATGTTTTCAATAGCCCCTTGTTAGCATGTGGACAAATTTTTAAGTTAGTAAAATCTCTTGGTGGCTTGTAGTAACAAAGATAGGCTTCAGAAAGTAGGATAGATTTGTCTTTCAGAACAGGTCATTTATCCTGTCTCCAAACAAATATTGTTTAAATTCTGTTACAAGAGAGCTTTGTGAAGAGGTTTGTCTGTATATGTACAATGTTACTCTGAGCTTGCTTAAGTGGTCCCTCTGCAGTGCCAATTCTTCTGTTTAACCTCCCACTCCTTCAAACATATCTGAAACTAAACTTATTTTTAAAAGGTTGATTATTTGCTACTTTGAGCCTTTTTTAAAAGATGATCTGCAAAGTTTTTAATTAATAAAATTAATAAAGCATGATTTTTGCCACTTGAGTTTGATGGAGCTTGCTGTAAAACTCAACATCCTGGAATTTACAGGCTTGAGCAACCACACACATTTTCTCTTCAAAAACTAGCTGGGAGGAGTATCTGTTACTGTTATAAACAAATTGTTGTTTGTTTCTTACTGAAACAGAAAAGATGCTCCTAGCATGGTGACCGATGGTCCTTCGGAGAATCTCTCTCTGGGCCATGAGTGTCAAAGTCGCATTGTCACAGTGCTGTCATGTGATATATCGTGATTTTTTTTCCCGTTTGCTAAAATGGGCGTGTACGTGGCCAGCACATGATGCATCTGGCCCACACTGCGAGTTTTGATAGCCCTGCTTTATGCTATACAAGTCTCTTAAGCTCAGAATCTCAGAACGTATAGTTGTGCAGTAAAATAGAAATTGAAGACATTTTGTGGAATATATTCATTTTGTAAAAGGCAAAATGATCTGAAGAGAAACCAGAGTTTTTATAATTCTGTCACTCTAAATATAAAGGGTTGGATTTCATAAAACAGTGATTAAACAATTTTGAAAAAAAAATCTGTCAATCAAAAAATGTCAGTGTGTTTGAATGAACACTACAAGCTTAGTTTCTCCTTATATAATCACATGAACCTGGAACATATTGCTTCAGGAGTGATGTTCTGTCCTAGGTTTCCCCAAAAAGCACTAAGCAAACTCTGTCCTGGCAAAACCTCTTTTATTAAATGAATGTGAATTTTATTGCATTCACATTCAGCCAGTGACATCGCAAATAGTTTTGCAAAGGTATAATTACTAGCTCAAACCTTATCTATCTTGGAAAGCTGTCTGGTAAATATTTCCACACGCAGTGCTGACAGGGAAGGCTAGGCACAGAGTCTCTAAGTTATACTGATCTTCACATGGCTGGAACAAACAAACAAATTGTTTCCTGCAAAAGCCCCATCCTTCTTTGCTCCTCTTTTAATCCTTATGAGAGGGGCCATTCACCATCTACCTGTGGGGCTTTACTCCCACGTTGACCCTGAGTTCTTAATTGTTACTTCCTTTTGGCAGCTCTGCAAATTGTAGGCTGGGAAACGGTTGCAGAAGCTCCCACGTTTCACTGCTGCCTGAGCCCGAAGGCAACTGATCACTGCCAGCCATCCTGGCCCCATCTTTGCCTGATGCAGAGCCCTTGTCCAAGCCTTTCTCAACCTCCAGGACTGGCCAAGGTTCCTCCCCAACCTCCTCACTGTCTGACTCTGCTGCTCTATGGTATTTAATTAGTGTCTATCTGAATAGATCTGGAATCTCTTTTTGGTTATGCTTCTTATGCATCAGATAGCAATTGAAGAATACAATAAAAGATCAGAATTTGTGGCTGCAATCATCCATGTATATGAATCCCCATACTACATTTTATAAAAAAAAGTTTTAGGGTTAACACCAAAACCAGAAGACAAGACAGATCGTTAGAAATACTGTACTATCAAATTCTGTAGACTGCACAAAATTCTTAACTACATTTTTTTATTTTTTTAATAAATTCATTGAACTTTTATTACATTAAAAATGTAAAAAATATATCACTCAATAACAGCTACTTATTTTATAACAATAATTTGTGCATTATTTACAGGTATTAATTAATGCATAATTACATTCTTGTTTTATCTATTACTTATATTTGATAACTACCTATCTTTAATCTATCTCTGTTCTATCCAGTTATACCATTGTTCCCACACCTTATAAAATATTGAAGCTTATCTTTTAAACTCAGTGTTGTTAATTTGTCCATTTCAGCACAGTTCATAACTTTTTGTATAACAAGTTTCTCTGAGGGTATGTATGGCTGTTTCCAACATTGGACAAAGGCAATCCTGGCAGCAGTCAATATGTGTAATAATAAGTATTTTGTGCTCTTTACTTATTTTTTTTACGATCCCCAATAGGAAGAGTTCCAGTTCTAGATCTAATTGTTCACTGGTGATTTCCTGTAGCCAATCTTTGATTTTAAGCCAATATTTTCGAACCTCTGGGCAAGATCACCACATATGATAGTGTTCCCTCTTCTTTTTTTTTTGCATTTCCAACATATGGGACTCATTTTGGGATATATTTTTGCTAATTACGAAGGGGGTAAATGCCACCTATAGAACATTTTATATGCATTTTCTTTGTATGCTGCTGATTTTGTCAATTTGTGGTTTCTACTCCATATGGTCTCCCAATCTGATAATTTTATGTTGTGTCCAATATTTTGACCTGATGCAATCATGCATCCTTTCACTACTTCTTCCTCCAGTTCTACTTCCAGAAAATATTTGTAAATTTTAGTGAGATTTTTTTTTATTCGGACCTAATAAAATTTTGTCTAGTTATTGTGGTTTCGGGTATATTCCATGTTTCTTTGTGTCTTTTTTGTATTGGCTTTGTATTTGGAGATAAGCCCACTAGTCTACTCATAGCCCTTGTTCTTGGAGATCTTGTATTTTTAAAAATTTCCATGAATATCCAATAAGTCTTTATATTTTAACATTTTGTTCAAGTCTAAATTATTTGGGTGGGTTGTCGCTTCCATTGTGGATAGCCAGATTGGGATTTTTATGTAATGTTTCTTTTTAACTTTGATCCAATTATTTATTAACAAGTCTCTAATCAAATGTCTATGGAAATATTGTTGTTTGGTGGGTCCTGTTTCCCACATGCCATCCTCTCTGCAGATCATGACCTTCTATAGCTAATATTCTTTTATTCTTCAAATTGATCCAATCTTTCAGCCAAATTAATATTGCTGTACTATAATATAGTTCCCAATTTGGCAATCCAAAACCTCCTCCGCTCTTTATATCTTATAGCAGTTTCATTTTTATTCTGGGTTTTTTATCCTGCCAAATAAATTTTACTATCATTTTTTAAAGATTATTGAAAAGGGTTTTTTCTAATTTAACTGGGATGGTTTGAAATAGATATAGAAATTTTGGTAATATAGACATTTTTATGGCTGCTATTCTTCCTAACAATGACAGTTGCATTTTGGTCCATAATTCTAAGTCTTTTTTTGTTTGTTGTACTAGCTTATTATAATTATTCTCCTTTATTGCCCAAATATTTGGTTTTTCTTGTTGTTTGAAGTCCAAGCACTCTTTCTAATTGTGTTGTTTGTAGTTCTGTTAATTTTTTTGCTGACAGTTTCATTTTCTGTCTATTAATTTTCAATCCTGCCACAGTTCCATATCTTTCTAATTCCTTAATTAATACTTGTCCTTTTTCTATTGGGTCTTCGATAATAAAAGCCACATCATCGGCAAATGCTTGCAGTTTATATTATTCATTCCTAGTTTTCAATCCTTTTATTTCGGAATTTTGCCTAACTCATTCTAGTAGTACTTCTAACGACAGTATAAACAGCAGAGGAGATAGAGGACAACCTTGTTGAACTCCTTTTTTTATATTTAAAGTTTGGGTGTTTTCCCCATTAATTATAATATTTGCTTTTTGTACTGAGTTAATTGCTGTTATAATATTCTCAAATTTAGTGCCTAAATTCATATCGTAAATTTGCTGAATTAAGATTGTCAAAAGCCCTTTGAGCATCCAAAGGCTACCTGTTTCTTTGGATGGGCTTCTAGATTATTATTATTCTTAAATTATTCCTAATTTGTCTGTTTTGGAGAAATCCGTTTTGGTCTAAATGTATATAATCATTCAGAATTTTCTTTAATTTATTAGCAATAATAGTAGTGAATATTTTGTAGTCTACATTCAACAAAGAAATTGCTCTATAGTTTTCTATCAGTCTAACATCTATGTCCCCCTTCGGGATTAGCAAAATTAATGACTCTCCATGTAACCGGCATCTTAGCAGATGTTAATATCTTGTTATATAAATCCACCATTATTAATCCAACTTCTTCTATCACTCTGTAAAATTCTGCTGGGAAACCATCAGGGTTAACTATATTTTTAATTTGGTGACTCTTGAGATTTCTAAAAGCGATCTTTCATGTCCTAATTTCAACTCCCAATCTTCATGCTTGAGAAAAATATTGCAGACTTTGCAAGAATCATATCACATCATTTATTGAATGCCATCGGAATTTTAACTTTTTGCTTGTTCTTCATTGTACAGTACATGGTTGTAGAATACTATATAATTGTACAAGATTGGAAAATTTTTATGTTTAGGTGCATCTGTTTTGCAACAGTCTTATCTCTAAGCACAAAGAAAGGCTTAAAGATTTCACACATGTATTATATACTGTGATTTTACTGTAACTTTAGTCATATCTCCTGCTAACTCAGTATCTGAGAAAAAGCAAGAAACCACCTCCTTTAATCTAAACCATTTAAGCCTCCTTCCTTTACTCTACTGGTTTCTGATTTTACCAAAATTGCTGGGAGTGATTTTACCCTATCCCTCAGCCTCCTACATAATAGGATTGTTGCTGTGGAGATAAAAAATGAAGAGGAAGAAAATC
The DNA here is from genome assembly GCA_004320025.1 of Laticauda laticaudata. NCBI lineage: Eukaryota > Metazoa > Chordata > Lepidosauria > Squamata > Elapidae > Laticauda > Laticauda laticaudata. The sequence goes on along the minus strand of BHFT01035960.1, from coordinate 8,494 downwards.
AATCATATATAGTTTTGAGCCATCAGGGTAGTAACTCTCTCACTAAGCTAGTGACAAGAAAGATATCATGTGTCCATGACTTCTGATGACTACAAATGATGATTATGTGACAACAGAATGCTATGACGAACAAAAATACAAAGATAGGTTGTAAAGTTACTTTTTCAGCATCACTGTAATTTTGAATGGTTGTTAAAGATATTTAGAGAAAATCAAGGAAGAGTTGAGTTTCTTTCTCATACCTAATTTTGTTTTGTTTAAGAAAGCCTTATATATAAATTGAGATACAGAAAAACTTGGCAACTTTCAAGATTCTATGATAATTCCTGGGATCCCCATGATATTGCTTCCTTGACTGCTATGCCTTATGGATAATATACTGAATAATATCCCAGGGCAATTATACAGCTTGTATCTAAGTAAACTCAATATATTATAATAGCTCTGAAAGACAATTACTGGTTCTGAACTGCAGATTATGACTTGTGGCAGTGGTGTTGAAATTAATACAGCAACAAACAAATCTGAACCACCATGGCAATGCATTACCCAGAAGTGTAAACTAAGGAAATCAACTTCCCATGTTTTGTTTTGTTTGAGAAAAAATAACAAGTAAAGGATTACTTGTATTTCCAACATGTCTGCAGCATTCTTACTTCAGAGAGTCAGAGAATCTCATTCACATTTCCAATAGTAAGCAAAATAAGCATAATTGTCTTTTCTTATCTGGCATATTCAAAAGCATTATTTTGCCCAGTGTAAAACTGTGCATTCCTAAGTAAATCACAGTTTCTCATGCAATTCATTTGTATGCATTTAACAATAATCCAACATGCATTTTTCTACTACAAGATTGATGAGGCATCTGAGTATGTAAGTACAGCTTGAGTGCAACATTTTCTCTTATCCTATTATTCCTTTTGCTTTCAGAGAAGACTGAACTTCAGTATTAGAAAATAACAGCTACAGCCATGCCAACAGCATTATCCACTCTGTCTTTTTTTTATGACTGTAAATCTACTGTACACAATGTCTCAAGCAAGATTCAGACACCAGGGTAATTTATCTCCAATAAATTTTGCACTGAATCAAGTCAAATATGTTCATATCATTTTTTAAAAAAAAACTTTTCTTTCTCAAGCTACTTGATAATTGTCTTACTTTTTCTATACTGCAAATGCATTATTTTTTACTGACCAAAAATTGTAACTAAATTGCTTCAACAGGAATGTACTTCTTCATTTCTGCATTTACAATAACAACAAAGTTAATTCTAAATTGTAAAGAATCTTGGTTTCTAAAATACGTAGCTATCAAGTGTTCAGAATAGTCCTGTTGGGACGTTACACCCGGATATCTAATATCACCAGTGGTGGTATTCAGCCGGTTCACACTGGATTGAGCGAACTGGTAGCAAGAATTTGGTATGGGTTGCCAAACTGATAGTAAGTTCTGGCTGGCCACAGCCCCGACCCAGTCAACCTCCTGCCCAATGCTTACTCACCCTGCCTGCCTGATGTTCAGCTAAGATATTTATTTCTTTTTTTTCCCTCCTGACAATCAGCTGTACATAGATCAGCTGTGCCAGGATTCCCCTTGCTGAGGCCCAGGAAGGCAAAAGATGACTCAGCCCCACCCTCCATTTTTTGCCTTCCTGAGCTTCAGAGGAGCCTTAGGGGAGCAGAAACACCCCCCAGAGGCTCCTCTGAGGCCAGGAAGCTCCCAAAATGGAGCGTGGAGGAGCGTTGTGAGCCCCTCCCATGCTCTGTTTTTTTTCTTCCTGAGCCTCAGATGAGTCTTAGGGGAGCAAAAACACCCCCTAGAGGCTCCTCTGAGGCCCAGAATGCCCTAAAAAGGCACAAAAAGAAAAAGCCACGCCCACCTAGTCACATGACTACGCCCACCAAGCAAAGCCCACAGAACTGGTAGTAAAATTTTTTGAATCCCACCACTGAATATCACAACATGTCTCTGATTTGAAAGAACTTTCTAGAAAATAATTTGAATGTTTCCCTTTGTTTAGTCCTCAGAACAATGCATCTTTCCTTTGACTTTTCACTGAGATGCTTACTTCTGTCAGTGAAATGCCTTCTGCCCTTATAGCAGGAATTAAACTGCAAGGTCAAGAATTGAAGAAAGGCAGCTTTTCTTCTTTTGGGGATGGCACCAGCTTGCAGTTGTGCTTTTGAAGTTTTCTCCTTTGTTTTTGTTTAAAAAAACTCTTACACACCAAGAGTTATGCATCTACATAAGGAGAGAATAGTTCCAATAACTTTATTGCTCTGATAGATGCCAAGATTAGATTAATTATCAAAAGACTTTTCCTTTCCATATAATAACACTGATTATTCTTTGAAAAGATGCCATTTAATTAAGAAGGGAAAGGGATGGTTGAAAAGACAGTAGAATAAAATATTACATCCACAATAAGTTATGTTAATAATATGGAATGCCACAAAGAGGTCTATGATTCAATCCATTTTCACAGATTATGGCTCCAAAAATATCAGACTATAGAAAAATTTTGTGTATTAATAATTAATAAATATATTCTGATAAAATTAATTAGAAACTGCTAACAGTTTTTATACAAAAAAATAAGTAATTGTTGCCAGACTTTTCAATGAAAAATCTGCACAGACATGCAGATTAATAACTAAAGTTATACATTATGTTATAAAACAGTGTTTAAGAATATGTAGATTTCAAAAGTACTTTTAAAATAATTTAAAAGTTTTTTGTTATCCCATAACTCCTTAGCTGTTAATTCATATAATGAAAATGATGACTTGTTTTACAGTTGTTGTAAATACAGGTGTAAAATCAAATCAGGTTATGTGGCAATTGGCTTAGTGACCATTTATTGACCACAAAACTAAGCTGTTTTGTGATTTCTTTGGGTTTGGCTAAATGTCATATGTGAACCCAGCAAACTGAGTTTTGTTCAGCAAATCACAATTTAAAGAAACTATGGCACAGGATAATACATGAACCCACTTCTGACTAATCCAAGCACTCTTAAAATCAAGGCCTTATTATCGAGAGAGAAGGGGGAGAAAACTGCAATACACTTAACTCCTAATAAATATACCAAATAGTTTTGAGGTAAAAAAAGACAAATCTTCATTCTTCTTACATCAGCATAAGGCCCTTGAAGACAAGTTCCTATTCTTATGGGGAGAGGTCATAAAAATCATTCATTCATTCTTTCTTTCTTCCTTTCTTTCTTACACATCTTACTTTCTGGGTAGCTAGCAAAGTTAAAAACAAAAAAATACTCCTTCTACAGATCTTGATAAGGTGGCTCTTTAAATAACTCAGTCCCAAGCCATTACATGCTCCTTTTATTTTATTTATTCATTTTCTACAGCTGCCCAACTCAACCAAGTGACTTTGGTTGGCTTAAAATTTTATAATTATAAAATATTTTAAATAATTTAAAATCATGAAAACAATTGAAAACATCCACAAAATAAATAAATACAATCAGCAACTATGATGATCATTTTCCTCAGATAATTGCAGCAACATTTTTGCTATGACTTATGACTTCTAAAAATTCTCTGTAATACTTCTAATGAAATCTTAGGCCACAGTTGAAATCCAGAAATTACACTTCTGTAATTTCTGGATTTTTTAAAGATACTGGTTAGAATCTTTCTTTCTTTCTTTCTTTCTTTCTTTCTTTCTTTCTTTCTTTCTTTCTTTCTTTCTTTCTTTCTTTCTTTCTTTCTTTCTTTCTTTCTTTCTCTCTCTCTCTCTCCCTCCCTCTCTCCCTCCCTCCCTTCTTTATTGGCCAAGTGTGATTAGACACACCAGGAATTTGTCTTGATGCATATGCTCTCAGTGTACATAAAAAGAAAAGAAACATGCAAGAATCACAAGGTACAACACTTAATATAGTCAGAGAGTACAAATAAACAATCAAATCATACTAGGAAACAGTTAAAATAAATCGTAAGGATACAAGCAAAGTTACAGTCATATAGTCACAGGAGGGAGGGGATGGGTGATAGGAGTGATGAGAAGATTAATAATAATAGTAATGCAGACTTTAGTAAACAATTTGACAGTGTTGAGGGAATATTTGTTTAGCAGATTGATAGCATTTTGGGAAAAACTGTTCTTGTGTCTAGTTCTGGTGTGCAGTGCTCTATAACATCATTTTGAGGGTAGAAGTTAAAACAGTTTATGTCCAGGATGTCACAGTCCTCTTTTTGACTCATGGAGTATACACATCCTCAGTGGAAGTAATTGTTTTTTCTGCAGTCCTAATTATCCTTTGAAGTCTGTCTCTGTCTGGTTGGGTTGCAGAACCCAATCAGACAGTTATAGAAGTGCAGATGACAGACTCAATAATTCCTCTGTAGAACTCTTTGGGCAGTTTGACCTGAGTTGGCACAGAAAGAACATTCTTTGTTGCACTTTTTTGATGATGTTTTTGTAGTTAGGTGTCCATTGTAGGTCTTGAGATATGATAGAACTTAGAAATTTGAAGGTCTCTACTTTTGATACTGTGTTATCTAGAGATTCTAAGAGATAGTAGCATAGGAGGGGTTCTCCTAAAGTCTACCATCATTTCTATGGTTTTGAGTGTGTTCAGTTCCAGATTGTTCTGGTTGCACTAGGAGGCTCCTGTCTGTATGTGGATTCATCGTTGTCTTCAATGAGACCAATCACTGTTGTATCATCTGCAAACTTCAGAAGTTGAACAGATGGATCATTTGAGATGCAGTCATTGGTGTATAGGGAGAAGTGGAAAGAGCACACAGCCTTGGGAGGGGGGCTGTGATAATTGTACAGATATCTGATGTGATTCTGCCAAGCTTCACCTGCTGCTTCCTAATGTAGAAGGCTTGACTGTTGTTGGTGTGTCTGAGATGGAGGTTGTGGAGATAGGTGGCTGTAGTTTCCTTTCAAACTTACAGTAGAACACATTCAGGTCATCTGCCAGTTGTTGATTTCCTTCAGCCTGGGAAGTGGTTTGCTATAGCTGGTGACATTTTTAAGAGTTTTCCTTGTGTTTGCTGGTTCATTTATTGAGAGCTGATTCCTTAACTTTTCAGTGTAGCTTCCTTTTGCTGTTCTAATCTCCCTTGTTAATATGTTTCTGGCCTTATTGTACAGCATCACCTGGAGGTTTTCCTCAGCCACAGATCTGAGATTCCTCAATCCTCTCCCTGGGATTTGAAAGGAGCCCCCACTTTCTCCCCCCCAATTAATCACTTCCCCAGCCTTTGCCTGACCAGCCCTTCAAGGGCAGCAGTCCTTCTGCGGGAAGCTGCCTGATTAAAAGCCGCTGGAGGGGCAGCCGAGGGGCACCGCCCCCCAAGGAAAGCAAAGCCCCTCAGCTCAGCCCCTGCTCCCCAGTCTTCTATCTCTTTGAAGGTGCAGGTGGGGGGAGGGATGGAAGCAGCCTAGCCCTCCTTCCCTCCTCCAACTCCAGCTGTACCTGGTGCTGCACCTGTGAAGGAGGGAGAGGTTTCCTCTGATTTGGAGATATGAAAATGACAGGAGACCAGATGAGGGGGGGACTCTGCTTTTCCTCCATTTGAGGGAGACCTGGTTCCTCCCCATCCAGATCTTTCCAATCTCCAGGCACCGTGTGACTTCTTTTGAATCCCAACAGTATTAAATTCTCCCTCTTTCTCCCAAAGGATGAGAGAGGCCCCTCCTTTCCCTTCGCTCTGCCTCACAGTTCCCAACCTCGCTCCCTAGGGTAGCCCCAACTCCCCCCCCTGTCCACTTCATTAAGCCAGAGTGCTGTCTTCCCTCCCAGATGAGCCAGTCCCATATTCCAGAGCTGTAGTAGTCAGCTGCTTCGGGATGACCAAAGGGACAGTCCTGTGGCTACTATAGCTCTGGAATATGGGACTGACTTTCCCACCACCATCAGTCTGCCCTTCTTCATTTTCCTAACTCGGATTAACCACGCTTCTTGAAAGAAGGAACATAAAAAGAGGTTCCTGGAATGCTGTGTGCTCTGAGGCCAAGATCAAGTGCTTGGTCCAGACAAACAGCACCCCAGAGTCAAGCTAGGTTGATGTCCCCCTGCGTAGATCCAGCAAACAAAACAGAAAAGGGGGGGAAGAGAGGAATATTTAGTTGCCAAGTTACATGAGAGTGGGGGCTAGCGGACCAGAGATCTTCCTCATCTTCCTAGGAGCATGGGATTTTTCATGACTGGGCCCTGAGATCCCTTGCAGTTTGTTCTGCTGCTGGAGGATTGGCTGCATTCTTTAGCAGCAGAACAAATTATTATGATTTTTTTAGTTGTTTTTAAAACTAATATGATTTTAAATCTGCGGGATTTAAAATTATGAATTTGGTGATCTCTGAGGAGTTGGAGACCCCTGCATTAGAGAGCATTTCACCAAAGCAGCTGTCGGCAGCGCCATCTTGGATCCAGGTCCTAATGAGTTTTGAAACCTAGACTGCAATAGCTTAGGGCTAAGAGAACACACTTCTTAAAATTACATGGTGAATTCATAGAAGTCAGAGATATTATTAAACAACTGGAATGAATCCAAAATATTTTAGCTGTGACAATTTTAAAAAATACAAAATAAGTCTTATAAGTTACAGAATTCAGCTTTTCTTCTCTTATCACCTTTAACATATAGACTGGCTTCTAAGTGGACAAGACTGATAAAGATATTGTACTGGCACTAATTCAGCTAATAAAACAATCAGGCATTTTGACCACCAACAGCACAATGAGTGTTTTTCAGAAAGGTACATTATTTTCTTTGAATTTAAAATATTGAATGGTTTTTTGTGCATGATTATTTAACTGCTGTAAATAGGAGCATAAGTAATATCCAAGAAAGAAACAAAAGGTAAAGCAATTTTAAACACAGTTTGTAAAAACCTGAAAAAATATAGACATTTAACAAAATGACAAAATAGATCAATGGCTATGCCTCTACAGTCAGGAATTCTAAGTATAAATTATCTGAATGTGAGTCAAAAACATCTTTATCTTATAATCTTACCATATCATCTTATCTTTTTATTTTTTGTTTGTTTGATTTTTATGGCTGCCCATAATGATTCTCACTCAATGATTCTGGGTGGCTTATTGTTCAGTGACTACATTGACGATATAGGAGAAAACCATAAAACCTTAACCAATGTGTACAAGTTGATAAAGTGCTAAACTAAGATGGAAACATCTAGTTGAAATCTACTCACCATGGAATATAGTCTAGGTAGTTTCTCTTTCAGCTCAACCTAGCTTATAGGAATGTTGTTGAAGACATACAATACAGAGTAATCCAATATAACCTACTTTGACCTCTTAGAAAGGAAGGCAGATCTAATAAAGAAATAATTCTCTATGTACAAATGGTTGTAAATGAAAAAGACTGGGAAGCAAGCGTTTGGTCTCTGATAAAAGTAATGTAATCCTAAAATACATACCAAGTCTTAAGTTTATCTCTGAATAAAAACTTCTTTATGAATTCTGCTTTTTAGAGAGAAAAAAAGTAGAACTTAGTTTCAGATAAAAACTTTTCTGCTTTATTTTCTATCCAATGAGAGAAATTGACTGGAACTGTATAAGCTGCATAAAACAACCAGCAATTCTGGCTTATTCATTCTAGCCATGTTTCAAAAATCTTGCTTCCAATTCATAAATACTATTTTCTGAAAAGCCATTCATATTTTTTGGACCAGAACTACAAATAATTTCAGAAAAAAGCGTTCTAAAAAATCTTATGGGAATAATCTTTTTGTAACAAAAACCAAAAAATATGGCTTTAAGGAAAACCAAAGGAACTTTACACCACAAACCTCCAATACTACACTACCTCCACTATTTCAGTACCTCAAGACCAAATATTTATAGATAATGCTTTGTCTATAATCATTGATTTATCATATATTAGTATAGTAATTAATTGTTAAATGACCACTAATTTACTGATTCATTGAACTGATAGAGATTTAATATTGTATCATTGATTAACTAGTCTATTGATTGATTGATTGATTCTTAGTAATGAGTGGATTGATTGATTTTTAGTAATAAGTAACCTTACTTTTGATTTGTTTTCTAACTTATCAATTAACATTTATTAATTACCAATATTCATCAAGTAACTGTCTACCTATCACATTAATTAGCTATAGTAATTGTTTAGTGTGCTATTGTCATTGACCATGCCAGCCAGAAACTCCAGAAACTCCAAATCCTCCACTACCAAACAATAACAAAAAAATATCTCTACCAATGACCTCCCAGACTCCTGTACATCTTCAGATGTCTTAAAACCATCGAAAGTGAAAATAACATCAAATGTCACCTATGTTACAATCAAGCCCACCTTGCCTGCTTAAAATTAAACAAAGACCAAGCTGATCTCCTAAAAGCATCACATACTTTCCCTTGTCTATATTCATCATGTTTTCCTAAGCTAAACAAACCTGACAGAGTTGATAGCATAGAATCACTCATGCACTCAATAGAAAAACACTTAGCAACACGTTTTGA
>BHFT01035959.1:39110-54943 GCA_004320025.1 Laticauda laticaudata | reverse complement strand
TTCCAACGGATGGCAAGCTTTTTTAAACGTTTTACATCCTCTTTGCATCCATAAGTGCAGTGGGACCGGGCCTTAAGGCTTTATAGAGTGGGATTAGTATCTTCGCACAAGTGCCAGAAGTGTTGTTTTGCACACACCTGCTTGGACTGTGGCTTGTGTGTCTCCGGGTGTGCCTGTATCACACTCCAGTGCAGTTGGTCTGGGTCCATAAACTGCCAGGGATTGCACTTCAGCAAAGCAACAGGGTGCTGGGTAGGTTTAAAAAGTGCATTTGAAAAAAAAATTATAAGGTGAGGTTGGAAAGACTTTTGCCGCTTCTGCTGCCCTCCAGCAAGGAGTGATAGTTGAGCATCTCTTGATTCATGCTGGGTGATGAAACACTGGCCAGAAAAATGCTGCTTTTGAGAATTGCATGTTCCACTTTTTTTAAAAAAAATAAATCTCCCACCCAGTGTTGCGCAACCTTGGCAAGTTTAAGATGCGTGAAGTTCAAGGTGCAGAATTCAAGTATAAGATGCAGAATTCTGGGAGTTAAAGCCCATCCCTCTTAAAGCAGGCCGGCTGGGGAGGAAAATAAGGGACGAAAATGTGCCTCTATCTACCAGCATCCATCGGTATTCACCTGGCTAGCGTCCTGTCAGTGCGTGAGAGAGTTGAGGGCTGTTTGGAAACTGAAACAGTATTTGTTGTACGAGCAAGGAGACAGCAAGGAGCCTGGGCGTGGCTTAGCTCAACTATTCTGTACTAAACTGTTTGGTGCTCTGAAACTAAACTCCTCTGCTTGTGTTTTGCATTTGGAAGAGATTTCTTTTCAAGTGGAGAGGGGGAGTAGAACTCCTTAGCATCGGAGCGTGTTAATAATAATAATAATATAGGATAATACTAATGTTCTGATGGTCATTTTGAAAAATCCTTAGAAGCCAAGAGAAATTTCAAGTTTACAGTTCTGGAGATTTTGTGATGATGCGTGACTGGCCTTTTGCTTTTATATATATAGATTTATTATTATATGGCTTAAAATATTTACGTAGGAAAACAATCAGGTCACATTTTTCAGCAACTTCAAATGGTCATTAAACCGGACGGTGGAAACTTGAGGTCTACCTGTAAAATCACTTAAAAGCATAAAACTCAATTAATTGCAACCTTTAAAAAGGGGTTTTTTAAATTTTGCATTGTTATTGCAATGTGTGAACTGGGCTACATAGATTAGATTTGTTCACTGCGGGGTTTTAACCCAGTGAGTTTTGGATACCAACAGAATAAATCTCCCATCCAACAACAGAATTGGGTTGGGCATCTGGTCATTACATGCAATGTATTTGCCTCCCAAGAGGAACATTTTTTTCTGATGTTGCTGCAGTTTTCCACAGGAAAATGTTCGGCGTTTTAAGAGTTTAATTGTTCCATAACTTGAAACTTGGCGTAGATGGACAGTTTTGAGTGCCTGGGGTGGGTAAAAATCAAAGCTTTGGGCATTTTTCCAGGAAGCTCTCAGTTTCTTTAAAAAAAAAACCTGCATATATATACAAGTGTAAATCTAGCTTGCTAAAATTGATGCATTTGTGTTTTTCTTTCCCCTGATTTTCTGTGGCAATTGTAAATACTGAGAAGTAAGCAGGAGCATAAATCTGCAGATTGGTAAAATATAACCTTTTATTTCTGAGTTGTTTGCAAAGTAGGGAAAGTGGTTAGAGCATTCTTTAAAAATACAGTTGCTTTAGAGTTGGTTGAGTTGCTTGCAAGTAAAAATTCCCTTTTTAAACACTGTGTTCCCAGCTGCATCTAATGAAGGGAATCAGGGACCTTTCCTCCCCAGTAAGCCAAGCAACCCACATTGCTCCCTTCTCTGTTCCTCCCTGCATGGCCTAGGATGAAGAGGGGGTGGGCCTGGGTCTTCCTCTGAACTCCCTCTCCTTTGTTCTCCCTCTTTCCTGCTCTGCCCAGCCGGACTTTGCCCTTCCCCAGTTTCTTCCACAGACAACAGAGCCACATTGCCCTCCCCCCCCTCAGCTGTTCGGCATCCTCCTCCTCCGAATCAGAGTCTGGCAGGGGCATGACAGCAACTTTTAAGACTTGTGGACTTCAATCCCCAGAATTCCCCAGGCAGCATGCTTGAAGAAGGGTAGGCTTCAACTTCCAGCATGCACTGCCTGGGGAATGCTGGGAATTGAAGTCCACAAGTCTTCAAGTTGCCACATTTGGAGACCAAAGTCAAACAAAGAGAAGGATCACGAGTGACATGATAGCAGCCTTAAAAAGTGCATTAGACCTTTTTAAAGCACACTAAGAACATTTTAAACAACGCACACTGGAGTGTCTCTGGAAGGCATTTAAAGGGGATTTTGGTGGAAGCATAAAAAGAGATCATGCAAGTAATTTAGATTGGAGGTATGGGGGAGGATGCCTCAGCAGCATTGCGACAGGTTTAGCAACACACAAGCACAAAGTTTTGGGTTTCCCCTTCAGGAAGCCGTAACAGGAAAACATTGAACTGCCGAGATCAGAATGGGTGGGAAACTGGGGCCACTCACACCCCCCCCCCCCCCNGGGCCACTCACCCCCCCCCCCCCCATCAGCGCCTACAAAATGCTGGTGCAATTTTTCTGGCCCTGAGAAAATTGTGGATAGTTTTTAAAAAATGCCCTTGAAGCATTTTGTGGGTTTGTTTTAAAATTTCCTTCGTGTTCCTGGTCTGCAAAATGGGGATATTCGTCGACGGCTTTTCTGTCCAAGCTTCTTGCCAAGAGTTTATTTTGCTTTCTTCTTCAAGACAGCCGTTCTGAATCTGAAATGACTGGTCTTGATATTTAGTTTTAGTTTTCTGGAGTAAAACTGAAAATCCTGGAACTGCATTTGATCCCTGGAATTGGGCTTCAGACACTAATGCAGGTGGTCCTTGACTTATAACCACAGTTGAACCCAAAATTTCTGTTGCTATCTCAAAAAGATGTTGAGACTCCAGAAAGAGTGCAGAGAAGAGCAACCAGGATGATGAGGGGACTGAAGACTAATACATACGATGGACAGTTGCAGGAACCAGGCCTGGCTAGTCTAGGGAAGAGAAGGACCAGGGGAGACAGGAGAGCATCTTCCAATATCTGAGGGGCTGCCACAGAGAGGAGGGGGGGGTGTCAAGCTATTCTCCAAGGCACCTGAAGGCCAGACAAGGAACAATGGATGGGAGCTAATCGAGGAGAGATTCAACCTGGAAATAAGGAGAAACTTTCTGACAGGGAGAACAGTCAATCAATGGAACAGAAGTTGCTTTTGGAAGTGGTGAGAGTCTCTTCTTGAAAGTCTTCATCACTTGAGACTTTCAAGAAGAGACTTGACTTCCCTCTGTCAGAAATGGTGTAGGGTTTCCTATTTGGGTGTGGGGTTGGACTAGATGAACTACAAGGTTGTCTTCCAACTCATCATGCAGAGACCTCTTGGATAAAAGAGAACTAATTGTTTATACATTCATCTATTTTTTAAATAAATTACAGTGCAGTCGTGTTGTGCTGTGTATTTTATATTAGAGAAACATCAAATATAATTATAAACATGAAATATGAATAAAACAAATTCATTTGTGGAGAGTCTGGAGGGTGAACAAGAGCAGGGAATAAGGAGGAATTTCCTGACAGGGAGAACAATCAACCGATGGAACAGAAGCTGCCTTCGAAAGTTGTGGGAGTTTCTTCCCTGGAGGCTTTCAAGAAGAGACTGGACTGCCACCTGTCAGAAATGATGTAGGGTCTACTGCTCTTCAGTGGGGGGGGGGGTTGGACTAGATGACCTCCTAGGTCCCTTCCAACTCTGTTATTCTGTTGTTATTCTGTTATTCAGAAGTGGTGGGAGCTTCATCCCTGGAGGCTTCCAAGAAGAGACTGGACTGCCATTTGTCAGAAATGGTGTAGGGTCTCCTGCTTCAGTGGGGGGGTTGGACTAGATGACCTACAAGGTTCCTTCCAACTCTGTTATTCTGTCTCACTTGACAGCAGAAATGTTGGGCTCCCTTGTGGTTGTAAGTTGAGGATGAGCTGTGCATTAGTAAAGTCGATCCTTTTGTGCCCGGCTGACCCGCTCCACATTCTTGGCACGCTTGTGTGACCAAAATGGAACCATCCACCGAGTGTTTTTTCCTTTCTCCAAAATGACTAAAACGTTGTGGTGTTTTCCTGTCGCAGAGATCTTTGGGAGGGGTTCAGTAAGTGCATGCATGGAATTTTTTCCCCTCTTTCTCGAGAAAGTGTCCGTGCATCTCCCTCCCAAGCGCATATTTCCATAGTTTGCAAATAGGTTTGAGAGCCAGAAATGATTTCAGCACGCAGCAGCAACTCTCCCGCCCTCTTCCAAGAAAGCTGGCCTGTGCAAGACGTGAGATATTTTTCTGTCCTTTGGCTTCCTGGATTTGAGACAATGGAGATGCTTTCTTCCTCTCTGGCCTGGTTGTTGTAAGCTCTCCGCTTTGGCAGAGTAGCAAGGCTTCCCCCCAGGAAAAATAAAGGTGCTAGTCCTCAGGACTCAAAAGAAAAGGGAGGGATTTGTACGAAGCTGGACAAGGATAGTGGCATGGATGGGATTCCCCAGCTTGCTAAATTTATGGGGTTTGCAAGAGATGGCTAAATTAAACTTCTTTGCTTAGGAGGGAAAACAATAATCTGTATTTGTGGCTGAGTGGAAAACCCATAATAGACTTTTTGCATAAAATGGAAAAAATGCACTTACGATTTGTGGTTTTGACGATTCAGGGAAAATAGGGAGAAAACAGTGAGCTCCCTTTTGTAACCCTAGACTAGAGGAAGAGAGATTTTGGAAATTGGACTTAGATTTGCTGCAATGGAAATCCCAAGCTTGCTTCCTTGCCTCCCTGTCTCCCTTTACTTTTCCTTCCTTCCTTCCTTCCTTCCTTCCTGTCTTTCCCTCCATCCCTTCTTTTTTTCCTTCCTTCCTCCCTGCCTTTTCCTCCTTCCCACCCTGTCTCTTTTCCTCCTTTCTTTCCTTCCTTTTTTCTTTCCTTCCTCCCTGTCTTTTCCTCCCTCCTTCCCTATCTTCTTCCTTCCTTCCTTCCCTTCCCGTTGTCTGGTTTTTTTAATTCCTTTTTCTTTTCTTCCTTTGTGTCTTTTGTAAACATTTAATAAACATTTATTTCAAAAAGTACACTTCTGGTTGTGGTTCAGAAGGAAACAGAGAGATTTGGGCTCAACAGGAATCCCTAGTAGGATGGTAGAGTCCTTTTCAAGGACACACTGTATAAAGATAGTCTTTGACTTACAACTAAGTTCTTATCGGCAGTTCAGAGATACAACAGACTTCTTTGGGGATATATATGAGCTGGTTCTGACGGCCAGGTGTTTCTCTCCCCAGCCCCCGGCCACATGGAGGTCTCGCCTCACAATCAGGAGGTTGCGAGTTCAACCCTGGGTAGAGACAGATATTTTTCTCTCTGGTCATGATGAGAATATATCTGCTGAACAAAACTCCATACTGGCGACAGGAAGGGCATCCGGCCAGTAAAACACTCTGCTAGCTCCATTCAGTGGCCCAGACTCCACAAGGGATTATGGGGTTGTTAAAAGAAGATGATAATCGTGGCAGGGGACTTGAGTCGTCCCTGGTTGCGTGCCAGGCATGTGATTTTTGATTATCCAAAATCTGGACGAGTTGTCTATATGAATTTGGCTCCTCTGAACCAGTTGGATTTTCCCAATAGGGCTGGCCAGGTGTGTCCGTCCTGACCTCTGCCTTGGTGTCCCCACAGGTTACGACTTTGCTGCCGTGCTGGAATGGTTCGCGGAGCGGGTGGACCGCATCATCCTGCTCTTTGACGCCCACAAGTTGGACATCTCGGATGAGTTTTCGGAGGTGATCAAAGGTCTCAAAAACCACGAGGACAAGATCCGTGTGGTGCTGAACAAGGCAGACCAGATCGAGACACAGCAGTTGATGCGTGTCTACGGGGCGCTGATGTGGTCACTGGGCAAGATCATCAACACCCCGGAGGTGGTGCGCGTCTACATCGGATCCTTCTGGTCACACCCCCTACTCATCCCAGACAACCGTAAACTCTTTGAGGCAGAAGAGCAAGATCTCTTCAAGGACATCCAGTCGCTGCCCCGCAACGCCGCCCTCCGGAAGCTGAACGACCTCATCAAGAGGGCCCGGCTGGCCAAGGTCAGTGTTCTCACCCAGCTCCCCAAACACGACAAACCCTTTGACGTTAACTCAAAAGATGCCTTTATTAGGAGTGCCAGCATTTCCGGCAAAACGTTTCTCTCAACGCCGGCTTTGAGGTCCAGCCAGCCAGAAGATGAATAGTTGTCTCCCACATCTATTCATCTCTGCCTCCTGCCTTTGATCCCCAGAGTTAGGGTGGGGCTTCACTAGCAGTGGTGGCTCTTCCGTCCCAAGGACGGCCCATAGATTTCCCCTGCTCTCCTCTCCTCTCCTCTGCCTTCTGCGTCAGGCACTGGACCCGGCTGTTCCTTCTTTTGTTCATCAGCCACCTCCAGACCTGGGGGATGTTGACTCTCCATCTGACGGCTGATTGATGACTCAGGCTCAGGCTTTCTCTCTCTGTCTCTCTGTCTCTCTCCCTCCCTCCTCCTCTGATTCACAACAGTCTGAAGCGCCGCCTGTCCAGACATTTGAGGAACGTCTGGGGATGATGGAGACTGCAGTGGTGATGGGGGAAAGGTAGCCTTGGGCATCTTTGAAGTCTGGCTAGTCTGTGAAGGGCTGTGAGGTGCAAAGAATCCAGACTGCATGTTAAGAACGCTTAGCTATCCCATGTATAAGGTAGCCCTTGACTTATAACAGTTCACTTAGTGACTGTTGGAAATTACGGCACTGTAAAAAGGTGACTGATTAATTCTTTTTTTACACTTAATGAATGCTGCACCATCCCCATGGTCATGTGACCAAAATTCAGGGGCTTGGCAACTGACTCATATTTATGACAGTCACAGTGTCCCAGGATATTGAGATTCCTCTTTTGCGACCTTCTGACAATGGGGAAGCCAGATTCGCTTGAACAACCACATTGCTAATTGAACCACTGCTGTGGTTCACTTAGCAACTGTGGCAAGAAAGGTTGTAACAAAATGGGGCAACATTGACTTAACGAAGGTCTCAGTTAGCAACAAAAAAATTGGGATCAATTGTAGTCGTAAGTTGAGGACTGTCTGTATACCGCTTCATACTTAAGTTCCAGTTGAGCTGATTTTATTGCTCTTGCCTACAGAAAATCTTGTTTAAAGGTTAGCAGAGAAGAGTTAGTGGAATTCAAGGGGATTTCAACCATTTGGGAGAATGTAACGATTCCAGGCTAGTTCCTTCCTTGATACCACCCACCTAGGCTCTGCCTGTCCTTCTCCTTACCCAGGCAGGAAGGCAGACAGGGCCCTTGCCAATCCCCTAAAGCAGGAATGTCAAACTCAAGACCTGCAGGCCACATCTGGCCCGCGATGTGGTCGGATCCAGCCTGTGTGGCTTCGGCCTGGCCTACTCAGTGCGGAGGAAAGATGCCAGCAGTTTGGGGAGTGGTGTCAAACTAGCCACGCCCACCCAGTCAGCCACACCCACCTGACACACGCACAAGATCAACCACAGCTCTGATGCAGCCCTCAATGAAATTGGGTTTGACACCCCTGCCCTAAAGCAAGGATCTGCAAACATGGCAACTTTAAAACCCATGCTGGATGGGGAAGTTTGGGAGTTGAAGTCCACAAGTCTTAAGGTTGCCAACATGCAGACCTATGCCCCAAAACACCCTACTGTACAGAGAGGGGACCGGTCTCTTCGACCCTTCCTGCAAATACAGATAATCCTCGATTTATGACCATGACTGGGGCTGCTATTTCTGTCACAAGTCAGGGCAATCATAAAACGAGTCAGCACACAATTAGAACTGATTTCCACACTATTTCGTGACCCTTTTTTTGGCTAAGGTTGTTTAGCGAGGAACTTTTAAACTTTTCAAGGACTTTTCTTTAAATGTCCAACAATTACTGCTGACTTCCTAATCCTCCCCCCCCCCCAAGTTTAAAAGAAAGTTTTAAAGTTTAAAAATTAGATCTGTATTTTATTTATTATTTTACTGCGTGTCTGTACTGGCTCCATTCGTAGACAATCTGGCCTTTTGGGGTATTAATTCCAAAAAAGCCAAAACTTGGCTAAGAAAATTTCCCACCAAACACATCCTATTTTTGGGAATGTGCTGTTTTTGTGAAGGCACAAACAGCCGCAGCAGAAGCCTTCTAGGGCACAACTCTCTTTAAAAGCTCCCTTTGTGGAAACACACAAATTTTCCAACAGAGGATCCTTTCATATGGAGGAAAAAAATCTGCATTAATGATCCCATTGAGGAAAAATGGACGTTGCAGCTGGGTGAGTGGAATGGGGGTAGAATTCCCTTAAATTGGGATTGAAATTTTAAATGTAGACCTTAAATTGGTCCCTTGTTTTTGCAGCAGTGTTCATATGTGCTAAATGTCTGGCTATGCTTCAAGAGATGTGCTAAACTGCACTGCAATCAAAAGTGAAATCCCAGTTAACCTTTGAACTTTGTAACCTACATCCCCAGCAAGGGGATAACTTCTTCCTTTTTTTTCTGCTTCCCCCCCCAAAAAAATAACATTTGATGTGCTAAAAGGGGAAAAAAAACCTTTTTCTGAAAGAGTTTTGCAGAATAAACAAAAAAAGAGCAGTGCGTGCTTTTTAAATTAGTGCAGCCAATGAAAAGGAGAAGTCCCACTCAGCAAAATCTGATCTTTGTGAAGGTTTTGAGGGAATTAGAAAAATTTCCAGAAAACTCCACTCAACCTTTTATCCAAGTTCCTGATTCAAGAGGCAGATTCTCATCAACTTCCATAAAAGTTCCTTTGTGCTTTGCAAAGGTTTTCCCCCCACATACCCCGGTTTGCCAACTTTAGGAAGTGTGGACTTCACCTCCCCAGAATTCCCCAGCTGAGGTTGACAGACACTGCAATAGAGGAATCACTTGTCTCGAGGTACGACCATTCATTCACCAACCATTTCAAAGTTACAACAGGGTGGGGGATAATGGACAAGGCGATACCCTGTTTCCATGAAAAGACGACCTACCCGGAAAGTAAGTCCTAGCTTGATTTTTTTACATGTAAGCCCAATATAAACCCTACCCCCAAAATAAGCCCTAATTAAGATCCTGCCCATTCCAGAATGGATGGGTAAAAATTAAGCTAGGGTGGGGATGGGAGAAGGTGGAACTGCCCTACTACTTACCTTTGGACAGTTGTAGCCGGGCCTCGCATACCCTGACACCTGACTTGCTGGCCCATTTCTTCTGCAGCCAGCAAGGCTTTCCTGAAGGCCTCCATAGCTTGTAACAAAGCTCTGGATCGATCCAGAGCTTCATTATCAGCTGCAGAGGCCTTCAGGAAAACCTTGCCGGCCGTAGAAGAAGTTCCTGAAGGGCTGTGACAGTTAAAAGGAGGCCGGGGGTGACGCACGCAAGTGAGGTGTGTCAGTGGATGAACCTCCCCTGAAAATAAGGCCTGCTGCCTTTTTTGGTGGCAAAAAAATATAAGATGGTCTTGTTTTCGGGGGAAACATGGTATAGGTCACCCTTCACTTACAACCATTAGTTTAGGGACTATTTGAAGTTATAAGGGCAACTCTAATGACAGTAATAATGAAAAAAAGTTAGTTATGACCAGTCCTTGCACTTAGGACCATCACAGCATGCCCCCCAATCCCATGATCAAAATTCAGGCACTTGTAAATACAACCGACATGGGTTGACAAGAGTTGCAGAGTCCTGGCTCATTTGATCCTAGAAGGGTTTCCAACAAGCAAAGTCAGCGGGGAGAAATCAGTTGCTTCATAACTCTGGGATTTGCTTAAAGACCATGGCAAGAAAGGCTGTAAAATTGGATCGCAGTTCACTTAATGAATGCTTCAGTTCGTTTTGGTCCCAATTTTAGTAAGTTGAAGGCTACACATAAAGCTTAGCAGGATTGGATTTGTATTTCTTGGACGAGACACCACCAGGAAATGCTAAAACCAATAGATTAGATTTAAAAGCCCCCCCCCTCCCAAAAAAACTCCCAAACATTTTGAAGAAGATGATAGCAAAGCATTTTTTTTTCCTTGTATGACTGGTAAGAAAACTATCAAGTCACTTAGAATTAGATTTGACTTGATGATGGCTTTCTTCAATTCTCAGCTTAAAATTATGTTTCTTAACTTTAACAATGCTGGCTATGGAATTCTGGGAGTTGAAGTCCAGACTTCTTCGAGTTGCTGCTGTTGAGAAATGCCGGTTTAAGGGCTTAAGCCAATTTGGGTCTGAATTATTTTTTAGGGCTGCTTTCACCCTTGCAAACTTTCTCTGACTCCCTGAGAGACATGTTGAGGGCACATCTGTTAACACCATTGCACCGGCAGGTTTGAAGGGCTGCCTCCTCCTCCTCCTCCTCCTGTTTATTTTTATTTTATTTTTATTTTTTTATAACAGCCCTAGATCCAGTCCCGTCTGAACACTGGTCTTTTATCCAACCAAATTCCTTGGTGAGAAAAGTAAGGTCCTATACTAAGGCAAGAAAAACCAAATGCACAGGTATAGAGTAGGTGGTATCTGGCTCAGTAGCAGTAACTGAGAGAGGGATCTTGGAGTCTAGTGAACAACTACTTAAGCATGAGCCAGCAGTGTGCAGCGGCAGCCAAAAAAGCCAGTGCAACCCTAAGCTGCATTCACGGAAGGATGGTTTTAAAATCATAAGAAGTATCAGTTTTATAATGGGCCTGGTAATATTGGAATATTGCATCCAATTTTGGTTGCCATGATAGAAAACAGATGCTGAGACTCAAAGAGCAACAAAGATGATTAAGGGACTGGAGGCTAAAACGTGTGAAGAACGGCTGCAGGATTTGGGTTTGGCCAGTCGAGACAAAAGGAGTAGGGGGTGACAGGATAGCACTGTTCCAGGATTTGAGGGGCTGCCCCAAAGAAGAGGGGAGTCAATTTATTCTCCAAAGCACCAAAAGGCAGGACAAGAAACAATGGATGGAAGCTAATCAAATGTTCTGACCCAAACTTTGTTCCAAGGAAGCAAACACGAAACAGAGGTAACAGCGAAACTCTTTAATGATTCTTTACGAATTCCATTCCTTCCTGGTTAAAAGGCTGTTTCAAATTAATTATTTCTGATAAGAACAAGCCTTGCCAAGGTGGTGCAAGGCTGCCAAGAACACTAGATAAAGTTGCCAAGAAATATTTCAAACCCAAAGAGTCTCCAAACACAAACTAAGAGAGTCCGAACGTCCACGAGGCTTGAGTGCAAAACCTTCTTTGCTTCCTGCAAAGAATCCCGGTCTCTCAGGCTGGCTTTTATCCTTGAAGGGAGGGGCCATTACCTTGCAGCCTTACTCCCGAGTCGCCTGTGCTGCTGCAGCTGCTCTTTCCTTCGAGCAGCCCTGTGCACACACGCACTGGGCACAGGCTCCTCGGGGGCCTCTTCCTCACTGCTGCCACCCTCCACGATCTCTGAAGGCCCTGATGGTCCTGGCCCATCCCTGCACCACACGCAGGCCCCTCATCCGGGTCCTCGCTCTCCGACACCTCAGCTGTCCACATCTGCTGCCGACGGACCACAACATCAAGGAGAGAAGCAACCTGGAGAAATTTCCTAGCAGTGAGGACAAATAACCAGTGGACCAGCTTGCCTTCAAAAGTTGAGGGTGCTCCATCACTGGAGGTTTTTAAGAAGAAACTGGACAACAATTTATCTGAGATGGTATAGGGCCCCCTGCTTGAGCAGGGAGTGGGCTGGACTAGAAGACCTCAAAGGCCCCTTCCAGTTCAGCTATTCTGTATTCTGGTTTCCCCTATAGACTTTTTGCTTTGTAGAAGCTCAGTTGCAGGCAGTGTTCACAGGATACTGCAACCGTCATAAATATCAGCCAGTTGCCAAGCGCCCAAATTTTGATCACGTGTCCATGGGGACAACTGCGTTGGTTGTAAGGGTGAAAACCAGTGATATGTCATCTTTTTCAGTGCCTTCATAACTTGGAACAGTTGCTAAGCCAATGATCCTAGGTGTATTTTTAAAAATAAGTTTTATTTGTACATTTTTAATCACACATATGTGCTTAATATGCAGTGTATTATTGTCTGAGTCAACTTATACATAAATATCTGTACTAATAACTATATTTACTCAAATAATAGTATTCTTCCAACTTCTAATGTCTACCTTTGCTGCCTAACCATTTGTGAAACAATTCCCATGCTTAAAACTATTCTGTCTCTTCTTTCTCCTTTATCTTTCAGGTTAGCCTGTCCATTTCCACATTTTTTAAAAAAAAAAATATATTTTCATCTGTCGGAATTCCCTCATTTTTTCCCCATCATTGTGCAAATACAATTCTTGCTGCTATCAACACATGTAATATTACATGAACAACCCCTTTTATCATATTTTTCAGGTAGTATACCTAACAAAAATATTTCTGGCTTTAAATCTATATTATCAGTTGCACTCATTAAACCATGTGCCTCAAGCCAAGCTTCAAAAACATCAAAGGATTTATTAGGAGTGAACATGTCCGCACGATCTGGATGAAGCCGATTCTGAGACACGTAATTCACTATTGCCTATGACCCTGTTTCCCACCCGCTATGCATAAAACAGGCATAGAAGTGTTTTATGAGTTGACATATGTGTTGCTTTATAATTTTTTATTAACCACGTATGCATTTTTGTCCAGTATTTTTTGGCTCTTGGACGTGTCCCGCCCCCAAGGTGTATTCTAAGACTCTGTGTTAGAATACACCTTGAATACACCTCAATGACTGCATTGAGAGGCCCCCTCCCCATCCTTCTTGTGATGACCCAGGGTAGGAGACAAAATAAACACAGTCACAAAAACAGGTAAAGCCCCTTTTATTCCTTCACTTTGCTTCAAAGTTCCAAATATCCTTGACTGGAGACAAAAAGCTCCCCCCCCCCCCCCNCCCCCCCCCCAAACAGTTACAAAAAGGAGGAAATGCCATTTAAACTAAAAATACCTATAAATTATAAATAGAAAAAACAACACAAACCACACTTAAGCAATCAAGGGAACCAAGCAAGATAAGGGCTTCAAGACATCCACAGATACCAGAACATACACTGGGAAGGATGCCAAACACAGAAACGACAGACCAGAGATACTTCCATGCTTTGTTTCCAGCACTGGCCCATATGCACGTCTGTCCTTTTAAACAGTCCTCACAGCCGCAGCCCATTAAAGGGATCAGGGCCCTTTCCTCCCCCATAGACCATGCTATTCACGTCTCTCCCTTATCCTCCCTGCGTGCCCTAGGATGGAGAGGGGATGGGCCTGGGTCTTCCTCTGACTGCCCAGCCGTCCTGTGCCCTTCCCAGCCTCCTCCACAACCTCCAGAGCCACACTCCCGCTCCCTGTTTGGCTGTTCCTCCTCTCCCTCGGAGTCAATCTCCACAGGGGCATGACACTTCTCCCTTCTGCTTCTTGCTAGGTCCATGCCTATATCATCAGCTCTTTGAAGAAGGAGATGCCCAACGTCTTCGGCAAGGAGAGCAAGAAGAAGGAACTCTTGAACAACCTGGGTGAGATCTACCTGAAGATCGAGCGGGAACACCAGATCTCACCTGGAGATTTTCCCAGCCTTCGTAAGATGCAGGTAGAGACTTGCAGGTAGAGACCTTGGGTTAGGCCCTGAGCAGTGGAGGGACAAGCTGTGGGATCACACATTGTCATGTTACCCCCCTACAAGGTAAAGTTCCCCTTGCACATCCGTGCTGGTCATTTCTGGCTCTAGGGGTCAGTGCTTCTCTCCGTTACAAAGCTGGAGAGCCAGCGCTGTCCGAAGACGTCTCCATGGTCATGTGACCGGAATGCCTTCGAAGGCACATGGAACGCTGTTCCCTTCCCACCAAAGGGGTCCCTATTTTCCTACTTGCATTTTTTTTACGTGCTTTCGAACTGCTATGTTGGCGGAAGCTGGGACAAGAAACGGGAGCTCACTCTGTGACATGGCACTAGGGATTCGAACCGCCGAACTGCCGACCTTTCTGATCGACAAGCTCAGCATGTTAGCCACTGAGTCCCCAGGTGGTCCTCAAATTACAGCCACTGTTGAGCCCCAAATTTCTGTTGCTAAAGCAAGACTGTTCTTTAAGTTTTGCCCTGTTTTACGACCTTTCTTGCCACAGTTGTTAAGGGGATCGGTGCTGCGGTTGTCAGTAACATGGTTGTTAAGTGGATCTGGCTTGTTGGAAGGTCGCAAAAGGAGATCACATGACCCCAGGATGCTGGAACTGTCATAAATATGTTGCCAAGTGTCTGGATTTCGATCATGTGTCCATGGGGAATGCTGCAACGGTTGTATGTGTGAAAAATGGTCATAAGTCACTTCTTTTCAGTGCCATTGTAACTCTGAATGGTCACTAGATGGAACTATTTTAAGTCGAGGACGGCCTGTACTCTCGGGGACTTGGGAGGGGGGGTAGTGAAGTCTGTCAGAAAGCTGGATCCTGGAATTTGGGGTGGGTGGGGTGACCTCTTTGTGACTCCTGAGTTGTTGCGAAGCTGCGCCTGGCCTGTTTTCCTTGCATTCCGAGGATCAGAGCCAGAAATTCTGACCGGATTTTAAACGGTCACTTTAAATGAACACAAAGAGCTGTGGTGGCGCAGTGGTTAGAGTGTGGAACTGCAGGCGACTTCTGCTGACTGCTGGTTGCCTGCAGTTTGGCAGTTCAAATCCCACCAGGCTCAAGGTGGACTCAACCTTCCGTCCTTCCGAGGTGGGTAAAATGAGGACCCCAAATGTTGGGGGCAAATAGGCTGCCTCTGAAAACTGCTTAGAAAGGGCTGGAAAGCACTGGGAAGCGGTTTATAAGTCTGTGTGCTTTTGCTATTGTTGAGGACTGACTGTTGATTGTTTCGCACCAAACTCTTGTGAAGGGCAGTTACAGCTCCAATGTCCTTCCAGTTGGGCCCCTGGAGATTTGGGGGGGGGTGATAGAGGTTCAAAAACCCTGGAGTTGACCTCTGCAGCCGGTCAACACATCCTGCCATTGTCTCTTGGCTCCGAACCACAACTTGGTGTGTTTGTGTGTCCTCAGGAACAGCTCCTGACCCAGGACTTCAGCAAGTTCCAGCCACTGAAGCAGAAGCTGCTGGATACGGTGGACGACATGCTGGCCAACGACATCGCCCGGCTGATGGTGATGGTGCGCCAGGAGGAGTCGCAAATGCCGTCCCAAGTGGTGAAGGGCGGGGCGTTTGAGGGCACCATGAATGGGCCCTTCGGCCACGGCTATGGCGAGGGTGCCGGCGAGGGCATCGACGATGTGGAGTGGGTGGTCAGCAAGGATAAACCCACCTACGACGAGATCTTCTACACCCTCTCACCCGTCAATGGCAAGATCACGGGCGCCAGCGCCAAGAAGGAGATGGTCAAGTCCAAGCTGCCCAACACTGTCCTGGGCAAGATCTGGAAGCTGGCTGACGTGGACAAGGACGGGCTGCTGGACGACGAGGAGTTTGCCCTGGCCAACCATCTCATCAAAGTCAAGCTGGAAGGGCACGAGTTGCCGGCTGAACTCCCTTCCCACCTGGTGCCGCCTTCCAAGCGCAGGCATGAGTGACCCCACCGCATCCAGACGGCCAAGCTGAGCACAGCAAGGTGTGTGCTCTGGGTGGGAGCTGCCCGGGCATTGCCCGCAGGTGACTGAGTTTGAATGTCCCCGCTCTGCGCGAAGCCGAGTCGCCCAGCCTTTCTCAAATGTACAATACTGTATGTTCCGAGATATATATATATATATATATATATATAT
>BHFT01035959.1:0-39094 GCA_004320025.1 Laticauda laticaudata | reverse complement strand
ATATATATATATATATATATATATATATATATCGATATATATATATATTGATATATCTACACTTGGATAGATATGTCTCCATATATATGTGTGTGTGAATTTGTCTCCTGGAAGAAAGTGTAATACAATGTTTTAAGGCTGTAATCTTCTCTGGTGCTGCAGGGGGAAAAAATGGCTCTTTTTAAAAAAATTAGCCAAAATATAACCCTGGGATTCCACACGGGAAGTTGAGATAGCTGACCGCAGATGCATGCCAATCTTTGGCAAGGCATTTTTTTTTTCACAAGCCGGGCGGCTGTTCCAGGACGAGACACGTAGGACCATTTTTTTCCAGGGAGAATTGGT
This sequence comes from Laticauda laticaudata, assembly GCA_004320025.1. Lineage (NCBI taxonomy): Eukaryota > Metazoa > Chordata > Lepidosauria > Squamata > Elapidae > Laticauda > Laticauda laticaudata. Next base: position 38,749 of record BHFT01035959.1, on the reverse strand, counting down.
GGTTTTTATCCTCTTTTATGCCTATCCTTATTCCTGGAACCCATTGCTGAAGAGGAAAATGGGGTCACCGCAGAGCACACCTCCTCACTGCCCACGAAAAGTCCACACTCACCCCATCTCTGCTGGAACTCCCACTCTTATCCCTTCACCCTTTTCTGGAGGAGGGATTCGTATTCTCGTTGCCATTGCACACTTTTTGGGGTCCGAAATGGGTGAAGCAGGGTTTCTCCCAGTGTCTGGAGTGTCTGTAACATCCTTGGCCACAAACCAGCATCCAGAACATAGTTTTGGCAAAAGCCAAAAAGGTTCAGCAAACAGCAAGAGCAACGTTTCCCAATTTTGAAGATGGATGGACTTCAAAATTCTGGGAGTTGGGAGTCCACCCATCTTTTAATCTGGTTGAAGTTGAGAAACACTCTTGCTCTAACTTGGGGGTCTGCAACCTTGGCAACTTTAGAACTTGTGGACTTCAATTCCCAGAATTCCTCAGCCAGCAAAGCAATGCTGGCTGAGGAATTCTGGGAATTGCAGTCCACAAATCATAAAGTTGCCAAGGTTGGAGACCCCTGCTCTCAATCCCTGATGCACAGGCAGGAGACTGGGGGAGGACTTGCAATGTGCATTGAGACAAAGCAGAATGGACCCTTCCCCACCTCTCAGTTCATTGCAGGGCTGATCCTGTTATCTGTGGGCCCTCAGACCCGAACGGGATGAATTTGCAAGAGAGTACGGAGTCTCAAAGGGGACACAAAGCTTACAATCTCTCCTTCACCGGGAAATTCTTAGCGATGGGATTGGGAATCCCAATCTTGGGCTTAATTGCTGGGGTGGGAGAAGCAGGGAAGCCAGCTTAGTTTCCCAGGGGGCCCCAATGGATAGGAACATCGCTGAGAATTATGGAAACGGGGCAATTCATGAGCTGCGAGTCTCGTTTAGGGATGGCTGGTTTATGAGTAGCTTTCAGTCTGGAGTGTACCCCGAGATTTTGGAGGGGGTGCAGGATTTGCTGCATTTCCACCACCCCATTGGCAAAAGGGGAGGTGAAGAGGAAGAGAGCCCATCATTTTGCCTCTGACCACAAATCCCAGATAATCTCCAGTCTCAGGGAGGGGGAGGCAGTGAAAACACCCCACCCGATACCCTCTTGCATTAAAAACTGAATTCAAGAGTTCTGCGTTTGGATGTTTCCTCGTTCCCCTCATCCCCGAAATCCAGCACTTTGTCAATCCTGCATCCATTTCCAGCCCCGCAGATGCTTCCCATCTCCTGGATTCCTGGAACAGTTTTTTGTTTTTTTTAGTTTCTCCGCTGGGGCTCGCTCTTCTGACCTCGGCTTCCCCAAAAAGCACGAAGCTGACTCTGTGTCCCGGCAAGCCCCCTTTTATTAAACAGAGATGAATTTCTGGCATTCCCCTTCAGCCAAAGGCCTGGCAAACAGTCTTTCAAAGGTGTGATTAGGAGCACAGCCCTGATCTAGCCTGGAGAGCTGCCAAGTAAATGTTTCCAAACGCAGTGCTGACAAGGAAGGGCTCAGCGCAGAGTCTCTGAGAGGCAGACAGATCTTCACACTGCTGCCACGAACGAATTGTTTCCTGCAAAAGCCCCCTCCCCTTTGGCTCCTCTTTTAATCCCTATGGGAGGGGCCATTCACCGTCCATCTGCGGCCTTACTCCCGCGCTGACCCTGAGTTCTTAATTGTGCCTTCCTTTTGGCAGCTCTGTGCATACGCAGGTGGGGAACCGGTTCCAGAAGCTCCCCCGCCTCACTGCTGCCCGAGCCTGAAGGCAGTTGCTGACTGCCAGCCTGCCCTGGCCCCATCTCTGCCTCCGATGCAGAGCCCTTGTCTGCAGCCTCCAGGACTGGCCCAGGTTCCTCCCCAACCTCCTCACCGTCTGACTCTGCCGCCAGCTCTGCTACCCACTGGTGGGCCACAACACTCGCTGAACGTTGAGGGCTAGAAACTTGGATTGGGGTTTGATTTTACAAGCTTGGTCAGAAATTCCGGCTGGTGCCGGATTGGGTGGGATGGCGAGGGGAGATACCAAAAAGCAGGGAAGATTTTGAGTGTTCCCTCCCCCTTCAGTTTTCAAAATCCTTTGACCTGAATCTTGGAAAACAAAATCCCTCACACACCTCCTAGGAGTTTGTGTTTTTGCACACTTCAGCCTCTGTTTCACATTCTTGATCACTCTGCTTGTTTAAATGTCTGCATTTTACCCAAATTGTTCTGCTAACTAAAAGTATTGTCACATTGCAGAATTTTTCTTAAAAAACATATATTAAAAACACACACACATACAACCCATGATGTATTCCCACTATCCTTGGAAAGTCTCAATTTAGGAAAAGTTAATTTGTAGTCTGGCTTAAAATAGGAGCATCTATTTGTCAAAGACAGAGTAAGTTTCCGTCACTTCTTAGCTTGGAGACCTACAGATACATAGAACTCCAGTTCCCATACTACTTTTCCACTGAACTGGCTGGGGATAATAGGGACTGTACTTCCCAGTTAAATGAGTTGAAGACTGATATTTGGGGGGTTGGTACAGCCATTGGTAGGTGCAATGCAGTTTTATTCACTCTGGGCAAAACGATTTCAGGTGTGGTTTCTCAGCACTTTTCAAACAAGCCATGGTTAAGGTAAACCATGTTGGATACTATAATGGAGTCGCCTGCTATGCGAACGCAACCTACTAACACGGAGGAGATAGGTTGGATCTGATTGACCTTTACTTTGTCATGGTTTCTTCAGCTTAGTACCTGGCTCTAAACAATGTACCAAACCAGGAATTACATCTCTAACAGATTAAGAGAGTTGGAAGGGACCTTGTAGGTCATCTAGTCCACCCCAAATCTTGCAATCTTTGGAGTTAGCAGGTTCTCACAACTGCCTGGAAAAAAAATGTGAGGGCTGAAGTTCGGTTTACTGCAGAATTTTTCAAGCTTGGTAGCTTTTAAGAGGCGTGGACTTCAACTCCCAGAATTCCCCAGCCAACATGATTTAAGAAGGGTGGACGGCCTGGGGAATTCTGGGAGTTGAAGTCCACGCCTCTTAACAGTTGCTAAGATTGAAAAACACTGGTTTAGTGTGCTGTGTTGTATTTGTACACTTTTTTTTGGTCCTCGGTGTATGAAAGGTACCCTCTGGTGCAAGGGCCAACACAAAGCTTTTTATTTATAAGATTATTCCTTATTTATTTTGGGTTTTTCTCTGTGATATTCTTTTAAAGATTTCTTGATACTAATATTTACCAAGTGGATTCCAGTTATCAGCCATGCTTAACTAATCCTGTCTGACCTTAAAAAAAGCAAAACTGGGATGGGAGACTGGGTAATCCTCAATATACAACCACAATTGGGGCTAGAACCTCAGTCACTAAGCGATGCGGTCATTGACGGAGTCACACCTGATAATAACCACCTTTTTTTCTGGGGGCATTGAACAAATTCAGTTTCTGCATGCCAGTTGCTAAGGGCAGGAATTTTGATCACAGGGATGGTTCTGTGATGTTGTAAGTGCAGGGACCGGTCACAAATGTGGGGACTGGTTGTACATGTGAGGACCAGTCACAAGCAACTTTCCTCAGCATCACTGTAAACTTCAAATTGTGGTTAAAGAAATGGTTGTAAGATGACTAGCTATACAAAGGAACTCCACAGAGTTGTAGATGGAGAAGCTGGAAAATATCTGGGAAAAAAGCAAGAAATAAAATCGTTTTAGCGCTGAGAAATCACCAAATTTTTGAAAACAGCTGAATTTTGCCTCTGAAGAATCGTAGAATGCTAGAGCTGGAAGGGGCCTCAGAGGTCTTCTAGTCCAACCCCCTGCTCAAGCAGGAGACCTTACAGCATTATGGACAAAGGGCTGTCATATCCCTTCTTAAAAACCTCCAATGATGGAGCACCTACAATTTCTGGTGGCAAGCTGTTCCACGGGTTAAATGTCCTCGCTGTTAGGAAGTTTCTCCTTAATTCCAGATTACTCCTCTCCTTGATTAGTTTCCATCCATTGTGTCTTGCCTTGCCTTCTGGTGCTTTGGGGAATAGGTGGACCCCCTCTTCTTTGGGGTAGCCCCTCCTCAAATATTGGAAGACTGCTGTCATGTTTTCAAGCCAGTTTTGCTGAGCCCAGTTCATCGCACAACTAGCCAGATGTTTTGGGTACATATTCGACACCCATGATGGCGAACTGATGGCACACAGAGCCATTTGTGCCGGCATGGGAGCCGCAGGCAGTTACTTCACTGCGCTCACAGCTGACTTTTTGGCTGATTTGAGCCCTTTTTCAGCCTCCCACAGGCTTGAAAAAAGCCTCTGCAAGGCTTTTCTGGACAAATAATAGGCCTGTTTCATCATTTCCTGTAATACCGGAAGTGACTAAACAGGCCTATTATTCAGCTTGCAAAGGGTTTTTTCAAGTTTCCAGGAGGCAAAAAAGGCCTCAAACCAGCCAAAAGATTAGATGTGAGGCGCAGTGCACATAAGGGGGTGAGGTGGGGATTGTGTGCACAGGGCGTGGGGGGATGCACACTGCCTTCTGGATGCTGGCATGCGCACACGCACACAATTTTTGGCACAGGAGCCTAAAAAGGTTAGTCACCACTGTTCTACACCACACCTACAAAATAGGAAAGGAGTCCGTCTCCTTTCCATTTTTTTTAAATTTTAAATTTTATTTTTAATACAAACCATCTTCCATTAACCAGTGTACTTATCTGGGTTCAACTATCTTGTGCAATAACAATTAGATTTTATAGTTTTATCCATTACATTCATATTCTGTACTCTTTAAAACATAATATATACATAATACACATAATATATCTATTATAACAATCCTCATCTTAATGTATTCTATCAACATATTTTCTATATTTCACTAATGTTTCTAACTTTCACATTTATTCTATAGCTATCGATAAAATAGTCCTTTCAAATTGACCATAGTCTGGTCATTTTTAGTGCATTTTTGAAAGTGTACTTCAACATTAATGATACTGATGGTTCGATGAGGGGTGTCCACGCTTGGCCACTTTAAGGCCTGTGGACTTCAACTCCCAAAATGCCTGAGCCAGCATGACTGGCTTAAGGAATTTTGGGAGTTGAAGTCCACAACTCATCACGGCCCTCCCCTCCTTATACCATGATAGGCTGCATAGAATTGAATTATAGCTTGGTGTCCCGTTCTGCTTCAGGGAAGAGAGATGGATAACTGGAGGAGAAGCAAAGCTGCTTGGGGATCAACCAGGATCCCTGCCCAGTTTCCTCCTTGCCAGGGATGCCCAGGTTCCAGGGCACGGTCGCTGTGTGAGTCATTTTTTCCCCATCCATATTTCCGGCATTCTTGTTTTATGCCTTTCTTGGTTTTGGGGCTGTTAAACCCCAACTGGTCATTGTAGCACTAAACGAAGGAAGGAATAGGAAATGAGCAGGGAGCCAGGTGCCTAATTTGGGCAGCCTCTTGAAGTGGCTGGCATTCCTGACGCAACCTTGGCCTCCGGAAGATGGGTAGACTTCAGCTCCCAGAATTGCCCAGCTTGAAGATGTCTGGACTTCATGGCTGGTTGGGGGATTCTGGGAGTTGAAGTCTACAAGTCTTAAACTTGCCAAGGTTGAAGACTCTTGTGGGAGATGATAGATGCATACATAGATAAGTAAATAGGTAGGTAGGTACACACACACACAGAAAGTTTGAAGACCCTTGTGATATAGATAGATGATAGTTAAATAGGTTGGTAGGTACAGAGAGAGAGAGGTGATAGGTGATAGATCAGGGGTTTTCAACCTTGACCGCTTTAAGACTTGTAGACTTCAACTCCCAGAATTCCTCATCCTCCAGTCATGCTAGCTCAGGAAATATGGGAGTTGAAGTCCACAAGTCTTAAACTTGCCAAGTTTGAAGAGTTTGCAAGTTTGCTTTTGGTCACTGGAAGATGGGTGGACTTCAACTCCCAGAATTCCCCAGCCATTATACCTTAAGATGTCTGGACTTCATGGCTGGCTGGGGAATTCTGGGAGTTGAAGTTCACAAGTCTTAAAATTTGCCAAGTTTGGAAACCCCTGGTTTAAGGAAAGGCCAAGTGACTGAAGGGGCATTACCATTTTAAAAAGGCCAACCATGAACTGGAACAGATGGGGGTAGTCTTAAGTAAAGGTAAAGGTTCCCCCTGCACATCTGTGCTAGTTGTTTCGGGCTCTAGGCGGCAATGTTCATCTCCGTCACAAAGCTGTCCAAAGACGGCTCCGTGGTCATATGGCTGGCATGACTAAATGCCGAAGGCGCACAGAGCACTGTTCCCTTCCCACCAAAGGGGTCCCTATTTTCCTACTTGCATTTTTTATTACGTGCTTTCAAACTGCTACGTTGGCAGAAGTTGGGACAAGGAACGGGAACTCACTCCGTGACATGGGGCTAGTGATTCGAACCGCCGAACTGCCGACCTTTCTGATCGACAGCTCAGCGCCTTAGCCACTGAGTCACCGCGTCCCACTGAGCCTTAAGTAGTTACCATTAAAAGATTTGGTAATTTCAGCCAAGCAGATTCAGAGGGGAACTTCCTTACTAGTATACAGAAGTTGTGATGGGTGGTCCTCAACTTAAAGCGGCAATTGGAACTAGCATTTGTATGACCTTGGAGTCCTACTAGATGATCACTTCAACGTGAGCCAGCCGTGTGCAGCCACCACCAAAAAAAGAATCCTGGTTTGTATAAATAGAGGCATAGAATCAAGATCACATGAAGTATTAGTACTGCTTTGTAAAACCCTCGTAAGGCCACACCTGGAATACTGCAATCAATTTTGGTCACCGCACTACAAAAAAGATGTTGAGACTTTGAAAAAAGTTCAGAGAAGAGCAACTAAGATGCTCAAAGGCCTGGAGACTAAAACATATGAAGAATGGCTGCGGGATTGGGGTTTGGCTAGTCTAAGGAAAAGAAGAATTAGGGGGGACATGATAGCAGTCTTTCAGTATTTGAGGGGCTGCCCCAAAGAAGGGGGGGTGTCCATTTATTCTCCAAAGCACCAGAAGGCAGGACAAGAAACAAAGGATGGAAACTAATCAAGCAGAGAAACAACCTGGAATTAAGGAGAAATTTCCAAACAGTGAAAACCAGTGGAACAGCTTGCCACCAGAAATTGTGGGTGCTCCATCCCTGGAGGTTTTTAATTAGGGACTGAACAGTCGAAATGGGATAGATTCCCCTGCTTGAACAGGGGCTGGAGTAGAAGACCTCCAAGCTTCAACTCTGTTTTCTTCTATTCCAATTCCTATTCGTATTGCTATTCTATTCATTTCTGTCGCTGTGTGATATACCCTATATATATATATATATATATATTTCCTGTGGTGGTTAAGCAGATCATGAAGTCATAAATTGAATATACTTTTCTGAATGGGCCTTTTTTTGTTGTTAAATGCTGTAAATTGAGGATTACCTGTACTCGTCTTTCAACAGAGAATGGAGGCTGCCCTGGGTGTTGGGATAGAGGATCTCTGAGGCTCTTAACAACTTTAATGCTAGGACATTACTCCCTCTTATTTAAAAAAAACAAAACAGTGCCATCCAACGTAATGACTGGTGAAAACAATTTCTCCACGATTATGAGCAGAAGAGGTGAGTGTTGTTGGATTTAACTCCCAGGTGTATTTGGTGCTCCCAAGATCTCAGATTTCTGGTAAATCTTTTTCCCCTTTTGCACACAGATTTCCCAAACTTGCTTCAGCGGGAAACAGATCTCGGTGTCCTGTGGGATTTTGGAAGTGCAAAATGACTCCCCATGATGTCAGCTGCAAATGGCTGTTACTTCCTTCCACCTTTGCTCCTGTACAGAACAATCGTATGAAAGGAAACTGAGGTTACCGGGAAGAAAAATGTGGATGTGGAAAAGCTTGGCTCAGAATTGCTGTCAGTCTGGGGCTAAGCGTGGGGTCAAATAAGTTGTGAAAAGCAAGTCTGCTGGGTCTCAACTCAGGTCTAGACTCACCATGTTAGTCAGACTATTTTATTGTTAATTCAATCAAAATTTGGATATAATGCCATGTTTCTCAATTCACGAAGCAAGTCCAACAAAAGGTCAATTCTGCAACCAAGTTATGCATTTGTGAGAATCTACCCCAAGGGTCTTCAAACTTGGCAAGTTTAAGACTTGTGGACTTCAACTCCCAGAATTCTTGAGCTAACTGGAGCTCAACTGGAGGAGGAATTCTGGGAGTTGAAGTCCACAAGTCTTACAGCTGCCAAGTTTGAAGACCCCTGATCTATCCGATCTTCAGCCAATATGCCAAAGTAAGTGTTTCTCAACTTCTGCCACTTTAAGATAGATGGACTCCAACCCCCAGAATTCCACATCCACCCACACACGTGCTGCCAGGGGAATTCTGGGAGTGGAAGCCAGTGGCAGATTAAGGCTCACTGGTGCCCTAAGCACTGACAAATCTTGCTACCCCACCCTCCTTTGTAAATACTGTACAAATGAAGGCAAGCTTATGCCACACAGAAGTTTTTGGGGTGCCCCCTTTGGGCCTGGGGCCCTAAGCATGTGTGCAGTCTGCTTGATGCACCACTGGTTGAAGCTCACCCAAGGTTGAGAGATACTTCTTTGGAAGCCACAAGGGAAGAATAGGGTTGGGTCACTGCTCATTGCCAGCCTGGAGCTGCTGGGTGTTTACTGCAGGGGGGCTGAGCCAGCCCTTTTGGGATGCTAACCCTGGTTGATGGCTGAGAATGACTGTGGGAGGAAAGTGTGGATGGCAAAAACCAGCAAACAAAAAAACAAAACAAACAGAAGTTCGGTGAGATAAACCTAACAATTCTGCCTTTTAATCACAGTTGTACATTGGAAAATGTGCTGGCACCTTTATCAGTGTTGCCATTGTTTCATTCCAACAATAACCCTTCCTGCGTGACTCAGGGTTTGAATCACACAATCACAAGGTTGGAAGGGACCTTGGAGGTCATCTAGTCCAACCCCTCACTCAAGCAGGAGGCTCTGCACCATTTCAGACAAATGGCTGTCCAGTCTCTTCTTGAAAACCTGCCACCCACAACTTCTGGAGGGAAGCCAGAAGTTCCTCTGATTAATTGTTCTCTTAGTTCTAGGTTGGATTTCTCTTGAATGATCCTGCTGGATCCGGGACGATTGCAAGCTTTTAAATGCACTCAAATGACAAGGCTATGGTAGGTTTGAAAGGAGATGGACTCTGTACCTGCAGAGGTTGTGTGGAATATGTACCCAGAACATCTGGTTAGTTGTGCGATGAAGTGGGCTCAGCAAAGCCGTGGCTTAAAAACACGACAGCAGTCTTCCAATGTTTGAGGAGGGGCTGCCCCAGAGAACAAGGGGTCCGCTATTCTCCAAAGAATGGAATAGGATAGGATAGGATACTGGAAAGAATAGAATAGAATTGGAATGGAATGGAATAGAGAATAGAATAGGATAGAATAGAATAGAATAGAATAGAATAGAACAGAATTTTTTATTGGCCAACTGTGATTTGACACATAAAGAATTTGTCTTTGGCGTAAATGCTCCCAGTGTACATAAAAAGAAAACATCAAATACATTCATTGAGAATCATAAGATCCAACAGTTAGTGATAGTCATAGGATACGAATACGCAATCAAAACATACAAGGAAAACAAGACAATATCAATTGTAAAGATACAAACAACACGGTTATAGTCATAAGTGGGAAAAGATAGGTGCTAGGGAAGATGAGGAGAAGAAGAATAGTAATACACTCTTACTAAGTCGTTTGACAGGATAAGAAACAATGGATGGGAACCAACCAAGGAGAGAACTAACCTGGAACTCAGGAGTTCTAATTGTTCTTGATAGAACAATTGTATGTAGGTATGTATTTATGGAATTATGTATGTATGTATGTATGTATGTATGTATGTATGTATGTATGTATGTATGTATGTGGTTTATATTGCCGCCTATTCACCCATGGCGACTCCAGGGGGCTTACAGAATATAAAAGCTCATTTCAAACAAACAAACTGATCAGAAGAATCAAATACATTAATACAATAAAATCACACGCACACACGCACACACAGAGCGACAGCAGAACATGTGAGCCATTTCACGGGCTCCATCCTGCTCTGGGCCTGCTTCCTGGGGCCTCCAAGGAAATGGTTTTGCCCCCAGAAGTTGTGGCTGCCGCATCCCAGAAGGCTTTTAAAAAGAGACTGTCTGGAATGGAATAGGGTCTCCTGCTTGAGCAGAGGGTTGGGCTAGAAGACCTTCAAGGTCCCCTCCCATCCTGGTGTTCTCTGCCTAAAAAGTTTGCCTCCAGACCTCAATTCTGTTTTAAGAGCCCGCTAGGAGGCAGCAGCCAACCAATCTCGGCTGATCTTGGGAAAGAGAAAAAGGAAACCCCTGGATCGCCATTCACTGTTCAGGGAAAGGGGACCACCAGGAGATGCCAGCCGGGCAGGGGACTCTTTTGCAGGAAACCAGGGAAACTTGCACCGCTCTGCCTGGNCCACCAGGAGATGCCAGCCGGGCAGGGGACTCTTGCAGGAAACCAGGGAAACTTGCACCGCTCTGCCTGGGGCGGGCGCTTGCCCTTTGGGCTCAAGTCGGGGCAGCCTCCGGCCAACTTTGACCAATTGGGGAAAAAGAGCCAAGCAGGACCGACTCGATCCCGGTTTGGAGGAAACGGGGGGCGGCGGGAAGAAAACCCGGACGGCTGTGATTTTGCAGGGAAGCAGAGTTGGAAGGGACCTGCCAGGTCATCTAGCCCAACCCCGCCCCCCTCCGCCCGCGCGGGGAAAAAAGGGGGGGCAAAGCCGGCGGGCGTGGCCGGAGCGGGTCCCGGCGGGCGTGGGGGGGAGGACGGGCGCGCCGCCCTCTCACCTGGCCCGGTGTCGGGTTGCGCCCAACCCGCGAGCGGCGGGGCGGGGCGGGGCGGCTGGGGCTCCTCCGCGGCGGCTCCGGCCCGGCGCCCGCGTCCTGCCGGCCCTCCCGCAGCATGGGCAGCCCCGCGGAGCGGCGCCTGGGCGGCCTGCGGGCCCTGCTGGGGGCCGAGGGGCCGGAGGGGCTGCTCGACCTCTTGCTCTGCGTCCACCGGGAGTGCAGCGCGGCGCCGCTGCGCCGGGAGCGGAGCGTCCAGCAGTTCCTGGAGTGGGGTGAGTCCGGCGGACGGGACGGGACGGGGCTGCGCCGGGCGCTCCTGGGCACGTGCAGAGCGCCGACCCTCCGGCCGAGGCGCCTCCCGCTCGGAAGGCCGGGCCGCTCCCTCCTTTCTCCGCTCTTGCCCCATTTCTGGCAAGGGTTTCCCCAAATCCGCGCGCCCCCCCCTGCCCCGGCAGCGGCGGGCGCAAGGAAAGCGTCACCCTTCCTTGGGCGCCGCGAGTTCAAGAGGCCATCTGTTCCGGTCCCCCCGCCTCTGCCAGCAGGAACTGGCTTCCCCCCCCTCCCTTGCCTCGGAAGCCCCTTCGGACCTCCCGCCGGCTGCCTCTCCCAGGCCCTCGGGCCCCGGGCCCGAGCGCGCGGCGGAGGAAGATGAGTCTCCGTCCGCCGGGCTGGGGGCAAGAGCCGAGAGGACCCTGCGGAAACTCACGGGCCCCCCCAAACTTTTTTCCGAGACCAGGCCCCTGCAAAGGCGGAAGCCGGAGAGGCAGCGCGGTGCTTTTTCCAAGCGTGGCCCTTGAAGAGAGAGGGGTGGAACTTCCATTCCCAGAATTTCCCCAGCCAGGGCCGGAGACTCCGCTCTCTTCAAGGGCCAAAAGACCGACAAAAGAATGATGAAGCGATCCAGAGATGGATCCGGACCAGCGATCGTTATTGGAGTCTGTTGAAGCCAGGCAAAGTTGGGAAAGGAGGCTCCTCCCCTCCAGCTCCTTTCTCTCCCCCCATCCCTTCCCCTCCCTCTCTTCCTCCACTCCCTCCTTTCCTCTCCCCCATCCCTCCCCCTCCCTCTCTTCCTCTCCTTTCTCTCCTTCCTCTCCCCATCCTCCCCCTCCCTCTCTTCCTCCTCCCTCCTTTCCTCTCCCCCTCCTCCCCCTCCCTCTCCTCCTCTTCCTTCTTCTTCTTCCATCTCCCCCCCTCCTTCCCCCCTCCCTCTCTTCCTCTCCTCCCCTCTCTCTTTTTGTGTTTCCAAAACAACCAGGTAGGTTTCTGGACTCGCCCAGAAGTCAGGCTTTTGCCAGCTGAAGAGCTGCCCAGATTGCCAATCTGGCTTTCTCCCCAACACCCCCATGGCCCCTAAACCCCTCCTGACTTTCCCAGAGCCCCTCTTTGCGCCACCCCCCCCCCCCCAGCCCAGGACTCTGATTTCGTAGGAAGGGAAATCTCGGAATTGTGGGTTTGTATCACAGAAGGGAGAACTGAATCCCCAGCAGGCCCTAAGGGAAAAATTGGGGCCCCGGCTGATCGAGCTCACCCCACAACACACACACACACACACACATCCCATGGATCACCAGTCTGATTTCATTGCTGTCATTGGGCACTACTCGCTTGGCCACGCCTTGCACAGCACACAAGAGGTGTGAGTCGATAGGGCTTCATTGTAACCCCGAAGTAATTCGCCTTGGCAGGGAGGGAGAGGATGGAGCTCCTGCTGACAGAAACAGAATTCAGCTGGAAGGGACCTTGGAGGCCTTCTAGTCCAGCCCTCTGCTCAGGCAGGAGATCCTATACATTTCAGTGCCCGGTTTGGGATCCTTCTGTTCTGCCCAGGCCTGTTGGTGCTACTGGGGTGGTGAAAGGGTGTTGATCCCACCTTAACGCTGCAGGGAAACTTTTTTCAAAAAGGAAGATCTCTGCATGTTTTATAGAGACGTGTGGACCTTCTAGAAGGTGTTATTTGATCTTTGTAACTTTAAGTTGGGTGGACTTCAACTCCCAGAATTCCCTAGTCAGCCATATCTAGAAGCCTGGTGGCTGGGGAATTCTGGGAGTTGGAGTTCATATATCTTAAATCACAATCATGGGGAATTGAAACCCATCTATTTTAAAGCATGCTGGGTGGGGAATTTATTTATTTATTTGATTTGTCAATCGCTTACAAGATACAGGTATGAGAACAAACATAGTTTTGAATATATGAGATGGATACTTGTAAGAAAAACTTAAAAAAAAAACCCCAATAGGACAGGGATGGTAGGCACGGTTGGTGCGCTTATGCACACCCCCTACAATTCTGGGAGTTGGAGTCCATATATATTTAAAGCATGCTGGGTGGGGAATTCTGGAAGTCCATATATCTTAAATCATGATAATGGGGAATTCTGGGAATTGAAGTCCATATATCTTAAAGCATGCTGGGTGGGGAGATGAAACCCACACTTCTGAAGCTGCTAAAGTTGAGAAACATTGCTTTAAGCCCTCTCTCCCATCTCAAGGCTATCGTAAATTCCGAGTAGACGCCTGCTTGGAGGAACATCCCAGGGAAAGGTGTAAATAAGATTTTAAATGTGTTTGCTAAAGAAACCACAATCCATTGGGACTATGAATCACCCTGAGCTGGAAGCTGAGGTATGCAAACAGTAGTTGCCCGGTTCCCACAAACAAACCACAGTGTGGTGCAGGCGAAGAGCCAAGCCTGAGTTAAGCCTGCATTGGTTGACTCTTTCTTACTTCCCTGGTTCCCTTTAGGAACATCTGTGGTTTAGTTCTCTTCGGTAGCTGCCCGGTATCAATTCCGGCTTCTGCGCCGTGAGGCTGAACAAACACCAGAAGGGTAACTGAGGCCTCGTTATTTAATCCAGGGGTGTCCAACCTTGGCTACTTTAAGACACGTGGACTTCAAAGGTGTTATAGTGGCCAAGGTTGGAAACCCTGATCTAATCATCAGTATCCGTTAAATTTATAGGCTGCTATGAGAAAATGATTTTATTTTGCAGAGTTTCTAGGCTCAAAGAGCTCAAAGCACTGTCCAAATCTTTTCCTGCTTTCTTTTCTTTTTCACCTACGTCCTGCGAGGTAGGCTATCCTGGAGTCTCACAGGGACTCTCCATTGGACTTTAATTTGAATTTTCCTGCTCCTTGTTTACTACTTTAAGTACTGCACCGGCTGGTTCCCACATGCACCATCCTAGAAGTAGTTTTTCTTTTAATTCTACTGCTGTAAAAAACGAACAAGCCAGGAATGGTCTATGTCAGTGGTCGCCAACTGGTGGGCCATGAGAAAATTTTGATTGTCCACAGAGAAATGTCCCCCCCAAAGCAATTAATCAAGGCTGCGCCGCCCACATGGCCTGTGGGAACACAAGGTTTATGTCACAAACAACACGAGATAGCGAGAGGAGGGGGGAGAGGCTGGAGTGCGGAGACTTGCCCCTCACGCCTGGCTTGGCCACCGGGCTGCTTCTTTCCGCTTCTTTCTTCTGCTTTTGGCTGCACGCAAGGAAAGCAGCCAAAGTCTTCCTTTCTCTCCCCCAAACTCCGCCAGAAATGAGTCTTTGGGACCCTGCAAGGCCTCCTGCTCCAAGAGGCTGCGCCGGCAAAGACTCATTTCTGGTGGAGTTTGGGGGAGAGAAAGAAAGATTTCTGCTGCTTCTGCTGCTTTCCTTGCATGAAGCCAAAAGTCTCTCTCTCTCCCCCTGAGAACGGAACTGGAGACAGTATCCTGTGATCCCAAATAAAGAACGATCGATCGGTAAGAAAACGGGGTGGGGAATTTTCCTGCAGACTTTTGGGGGGATTTTCCCAGGGTCTCTCTGGTCTGCAAGATTTCGAATTATGAGTTTGGTGGTCCCTGGGGTCCAAAAGGTTGGTGACTCCTGGTCTATTTAAGCTTCTTCCCCGAAGCTAATGAGTCCTGGCTTGCAAACAAGCAAGGAATCAAGGCTAGCTTTTGCTTTGCCATTTGTAAGAGATCTGTGGTCCAGCTGGACATGTGACAAACCTGAGTCCCACAGGCCACTCCTAAGCCAAGATTCCCCAGATTGTTGGTTTGTCGTATCTCCATGTTTGCCTGAGATGAGAAAGACAAGGATCAAAAGTTGGTTGCTAAGTACAAATTCAGGATGCTTGTTAAGATAAATGATTTCAGCATCTTGCACTGTTTCTCAAACGTGGCCTCTTTGAGACACCTGGATGCTAGAGACAACTAGATACAATTGGGTGATAGAGATGATTGATGGATGATTGATAGATGAGAGAGAGAGATGGATGGATGGATAGAGATGATAACAGAGAAAGAGAATAAGATGATAGATATAGAGATGATAGATGAATAATAGATGAGAGAGAGAGATAGAGATGATAACAGATAGATAAAGAGAAAGATGACATAGAGATGATAGATGATTGATAGATGATAGAGAGGGATGATAACAGAGAGAGTAAGATTATAAATATAGAGATGAGAGAGACAGAGATGATAACAGATAGATAAAGAGAGAGTAAGATGATAGATGTGAGATGATAGATAGATGATAGATTTTTGGGGGGGGAATTATAGGATAATTTGGGGGGAGGGATCCAAATGTAATACTGACGTTTAAAGCTTGTATGTCAAGAAGTCGGAGAAAAAGATGCATTAGATTAGTTTTGACTTTAAAATGTTTTTAAAAAGTTCAGCACTTTAAACAAAGGTCAAAGAATTTGAAAGAATAACAATAAATCTTGTTAATAAAAATGGTGAGAGTTTACAAAGACGACTCGGTGCAAATAGAAATACATGCTATTTCCATAGCAAAATGGAAGATAAAGCAGGAATGGTTGAATGAGTTGTTTTATTCAAAGAGGAGAATATCTTTAAGTATGTTTTTCACTTGGATATCACTTCTGGATTTTGCGCTTGTGGTGAAAAAGAAAATGAAACTTTGACTCCATTTTCGGCATCCAGAGGGACCTCATTTTTCTCACAAGCCTGCCCTTCTCAGATATTTCCCTTCCCCCATTTGGGCTGGAAAAAAAATCCCTTGTGTCTTTTGACAACTCAAGCTGGATTCAGATAAGCGCGGGAAACTCGGATTAAAATGCCCAGCGCCATTTGGCTTTCAGGATGCGTGTTTCCTTGGAAATGAGGTTGTCTTCTGGCTCCATTGGGGATCTGGTTCACACACAACCTTCAAACTCTGGGTTTGTATAAGACAGGGGTCCCCAAACTTGGCCACTATAAGGCTTCAACTCCCAGAATCCCAAACTTGGCCACTTTAAGACTTGTGGACTTCAACTCCCAGAGTTCCTGAGCCAGCTATGCTGACTGGAGAATTCTGGGAGTTGAAGTCCACAAGTCTTAAAGTGGCCAAGTTTTGAGACCTCTGGTATAAGATATTGACAACCTGGTCAGCTGCTTCTAGGCCAAGGGTCTCTTCAAACTTTGCAAGTTGAAGACTTGTGGACTTCAACTCCCAGGATTCCTGGAACATGACTGGAGGAGGAATTCTGGGAGTTGAAGTCCAGAAGTCTTAAAGCTCCCAAGGTTGGGGGCCCCTGATCTATTCTAGGTTTAAACCTGGACAAGTGATCCCCACACCTTAAACATAGGTTAGTCAGAAAGTGAGTTGGTTAACTCGAGTGATCTGAGAAGGTCTCCCGTAAATGCTGCACTACCCTTCTGAGGTGTCTCTTTCTCAGAAAGTTTCTAGTCCTCAGGTTTCTGTTGCAAATGGCTGATTTAAACAGGAATCTACCTTGATATCAGACAACTTCTGTATTTAGATTAGATGAATGGCTGGAAGGGACCTTGTAGGTCATCTAGTCCAACCCCCTGCCAAGCAGGGGACCCTACACCATTTCTGACAGATGGCAATCCAGTCGCTTCTTGAAAGTCTCAAGTGATGAAGCTCCCACAACTTCCGAAGGCAACTTTTGTCCCTTTTGGTTGATTGTTCTCCCTGTCAGGAAATTCCTCCTTATTTTCAGGTTGAATCTCCCCTTGTTCAGTTTCCATCCATTCTTCCTTGTCTGGCCTTCGGGTGCTTTAGAAAATAGCTTGACCCCCTTTCTCCTCTCTGAGGCAGCCCCTCAAATATTGGAAGGCTGCTCTCCTGTCTCCCCTGGTCCTTCTCTTCACTGAACTAGTCGGGCCCAGTTCCTGCAACCGTTCATCATATTTTTTGAAATGACCATCAGAGCATTAGTATTTCCAATATTATTATTATTATTAACACGCTCTGATGCTCAGGAATTCTTCTCCCCCTCCCTGCCTGAAAAGAAATCTCTTCCAAATGCAAAACACAAGCAGAGGAGTTTCACTTTCAGAGCATCAAGCAGCTTTAGTACAGAATGGTTGAGCTAAGCCACGCCCAGGCTCCTTGCTGTCTCCTTGCTCACACAGCAAATACTGTTTCAGTTTCCGAACAGCCCTCAACTCTCTCACACACTGACAGGATGCTAGCCAGAGGAATACCGATGGATGNGCAAATACTGTTTCAGTTTCCGAACAGCCCTCAACTCTCTCACACACTGACAGGATGCTAGCCAGAGGAATACCGATGGATGCTGGTAGGCAGAGGAACAATTTTTCCCCCTTATTTTCATCCCCCCAAACTAAGCCCGACCACATGGTTTCATAGTGAAGTGTGAGGATCCAGCTAGTAATTATATATTAGTGGCTATGAGCACTACAATCATGCGAAGTTATGACGGTGGTGTGAAAAAGCGACAGGCCCCCTGTTGCAAGGGAGAACTGTTGCACCGGCCTTGCAGACAAGCGATGGGAATTTGGGGCACATGGAAGGGGGTTGCGGCCTCTTGCAGTCACGTGATCAGGCCCTTCCCAGCCGCCTTCCCGCAAGCAAAGCCAATTGGGGAAGCCAGACTTGCTTAACAACTACATGGTTCGTTTAATGACCATGTTATTCATTTTAACACCTGGTAAAAATTGGGTCCAGTTCATGTAAGGATTCATTTCCCGGCCCCATCACATAGCAACGGAAGCGCTTCATGGTAGTCTACCTGTATTGGCTTGTTAGACAGATAATGCAGATTAACAGAGTTGGAAGGTACCTGGTAGGTCATCTAGTCCAACCCCCCGCCTAAGCAGGAGACCCTACACCATTTCTTTAACAACCCTGTCACTAACTTACCAACTGCACTGTTTTGCTTAGCAACCCTGGCAAGAAAGGTCACAAAATTGGGGAGGGGGGGAACTCACTTAACAAACGTCTCACTTAGCAACCGAAATGTTGGGCTCCGTTGTGGTTGTAAGTCAAGGACCAACTGTATTTGGATGTATGTATCTGGGGCATCGACGAAAGATTCTCCAATCTTTGTTTCCAATGTAGGATTAGTGAAAATTGGCCTATTAAGACGACAAGAAGTAGCCATCCTCTTCTCCTCTGGATTTCATTACGGGATTGTCAGGTTAACAGAGTTGGAAGGGACCTTGTGGGTCATCTAGTCCAACCCCCCCTCACCCAAGAGACCCTCCACCATTTCTGACAGATGGCAGTCCAGTCTCCTCTTGAAAGCTTCCAGGGATGAGGCTCCCACAACTTCTGAAGGCAACTTTTGTTCCATGGGTTGATGGTTCCTCCTTATTTCTAGGTTGAATCTCCCCTTGATCGGTTTCTATCCATTATTCCTTGTCTGGCCTTCGGGTTCATTTATCCCAGAACATCTCGGGGGCTTTGTCTGTGCCAGGGGTTGCCAGGAAGGACACCAGGAGCAAGTGGGCACCTGATCTGCTTCCAGGTGGATAAGAGAACGTAGAATAATAGGGTTGGAAGGGACCTTGGAGTCATCTGGACCAACCCCCTGCTCAAGCAGGAGCCATCCTATACCATTGCTTGGAGCCTTTTAAGAAGAGATTTGTCTGAAATGGCATAGATCTCTTACTCGAGCAGGGAGTTGAATCAGATGATCTCGAAGGTCCCTTCTATCTTCTATGCTCTTTCCGGTCTCTGCTTAAAAGCCTCCAAGTGAGGGAGCACCTACAACCTCTGGTGGCAAGCAGTTCCACTGGTTAATTGTCCTCACTATTAGGAAGTTTCTCCTTAATTCCGGGTTGTTTAGCTCTTTGGTTAGTTTCCATCCTTACTGCTTCTTGTCCTGCCTTCTGGTGCTTGGAGAATAACTGGGAAACCCCCCCCCTTCTTTGTGGCAGCCCCTCAAATACTGGAAAGCTGCTATCATGTCCCTCCTGGTCCTTCTTTTCATCAGACTGGTCACTGGCCAGACCCAAATCCAGCCATTCTTTGTATGTTTTAGTCTCCAGGCCTTTCATCATCTTCAACCATAGTTTAAACTAACCAAGATAAGGTGTTATGTGCAAACAAACTGGGAAAAGTTCTTTGGGCTGGTGGAAGATGAGTGCAATAATTCAGTTCTTAGCCAGCGTCCAGTTAAAAGGAATATAATAATAATTATTATTATTTTTAATCTTGGCTCCTGGTCCTCCGCTCCCCCTTGGACCATACAATATGAATTTAATTAACGCATGGATTTAATCTCTTTAAAAAAGAATTTACCTGATTTAAATACAGGGCAACTTTGGAGTTTGCTGAAGCTAAATGATAGCCTGCTCTGATGTTGCAATTGGAGCAGATGGGCACGAAAAAGGAAAATCTCTTTTGTTGTATTATTTCCAGCCTTGTGACGGTTCTGCAGGTAGCTGGTTTTTTCACTGGGGCACAAGAATATCCCATTTCAGCCATGTCAGGGCCTCCTCTTAAAAATGGCAAAGGAAGGTTGTATAACCTTAATAGCTGGATTGTTAGAGAGATCCCACAATGTGTAAGACCTTTGATTCTCCACTTCGACCGCATGAAGATGGATGGGCTTCAACTCCCTGAATTCCCCAGCCCAGCAAGCCGAGGTTGAGAGCCATACTGGCCCCCCGAGAGGCAGAAGTTCAGCCACAGAGCAAGGATGGGGGTTGACTGGGTGGAGAAATGGTCAAAGCATTCAAGAAACCACCAGCCAGATGAGTTAGTGACAAAATCTTATTAATTTCAGGTTTTTTGTTTTTGAAAATTTATATTGTTTGATTGCTCTCATGGATGTCAATGTATTAAGTTTGGTTCTCTGAGATCAAGAAATTTCTTAAATATTTGTGCAACTACATGTCTGTCTGTGTATCCATCTATCTCTTTTCTCTATCCATCCATCATCTATTTCATTTCTCTCTCTCTCATCTCTCTCTCTCTATCCATCCATCCCATCCATCTATCTTTCATTTCTCTCCATCCATCCCTTTCCTCTATCTGTCTGTTTGTCTATATGTCTATCTATATCATCTAATTTCTCCATCCATCTCTCTCTCTCTCCATCCCATCTATCCATCCATATGTTGCATCTCTCTGTCCATCTCTTTCTCTCTCTTCTCACTTCTCTCTGTCTCTCTCTCTCCATCCCATCTATCCATCTATCTCTCCCATCTCTCTGTCAATCTCGCTCTCTGTCTGTTTTTCCGTCTCTCTCTCCTATCGTTTATCATCTATATATGTCTGTCTTGTCTATCTATGCATCCTGGAGAACTTGTTTTCTATTGGAATCTGTTTCCGGTTGCAACTGTACATTCTTGTATACACATTCTCTGTACATTATCCCAGCTGTAATATATTCATTTAGCTTATTTTTAGGCGTGCATGCTTGTGGATTATCTCTAAATATATATTTTACTTTAAAAAGAAAAAAAAAATAGGCCAACCACATTCCAACCTCTGGCACCCTTGAGATCCCTCAGTGAGAATGAACTTTCAGTCTGAACACCTGCAGTTCCATCGTTTTGTGCCGTTGGGCAAACGAAAGCAGCCGCCACCGCTGCCGCATCTGTTTGATCTCAGCTAATCAGAGAAAGTGCTGCCAGTCTTGGGCTTCTGAATTAAAGCTGGGGTGGAGAGGCCAACAGGAGATCCCACTGCAAAAGAAAAACCACAAGGGCAGCTCCTTAAAGTCACCCGGAGCTGAGATTGGCTGTATCATAGATTTCTCTTTTGTTCTTTGCTGTCGGTGTGCAACCTCCACACCAGACCTTGTGGGCAGTGCACTCCTCTGTTGCACAAGAGCCTGGTGTCCTGAAAAGAAAAAAAGCCAATGCAATCCTAAACTACATTAACAGAGGGATATAGTCAAGAACAAGAGAGGTACCAGTACCACTCTATGAAGCCTTAGTAAGGGCACACCTAGAGTACTGCATCCAGTTTTGGTCCTCACATTATAAAAAAGATGTTGAGGCTCTGGAAAGAGGGCAGAGAAGAGCAACCAGGATGCTGAGGGGCCTGGAGGCTCAAACATACGATGAACGGGTGCAGGAACTGGGCCTGGCTAGTCTTGGAAGGAGAAGGACCAGGGGAGACAGGAGAGCATCTTCCAATATCTGAGGGGCTGCCCCAGAGAGGGGGGGGGTCAATTTATTCTCCAAAACACCTGAAGGCCAAACAAGGAATAATAAATGGAAATTGACCGAGGAGAGATTCAACCTGGAAACAAGGAGAAACTTTCTGACAGGGAGAACAGTCCACCCTGCAACAGAAATCGCCTTCGGAAGTTGTGGTAGCTTCATCAATGAAGGCCTTCAAGAAGAGAGTGGACTGCCACCTGTCAGAAATGGTGCTGGGTCTCCTGCTTGGGTGGGGGTGGGGGTTGGACTAGATGACCCACAAGGTCCCTTCCAGCTTTATTATTCTGTTGTCATTCTGTTACTCAGAAATTGTGGGTGCTTCATCAACTGCAACTTTCAAGAAGAGACTGAAGAGATTTATGTCAGAAGTGGTGTGGGGTCTCCTGCTTTGATAGGGGAGTTGGACTAGGTGACCCCCCAAGGTCCCTTCCAACTCTGTAAATCTGCAAAGATCTTCTTGCACAGCCCATTATTTTGCTTGGCTTTGCCCCGTGGGGCTCGGGGGAGGCCTGGGGGAGTGATGTAATCCTTACCGCACACCCCCTTTTCCCAGTGGCGTCTCCTTTACCTCCTCGGCCCGGCCAGACCTGTTTCTCAGGTTTCAGGGTGTTCAGGGGAGTGTCCCCAGCTTGCAGTGAGGAAGTTTTTCCTGGGATTTAAAAGCTGCTTCTCAGGGCGAAGAGGGTCCCTCTTCTCACGAGGCCAATGTGGGCCCTTCCAGGCATCCCAAGAGAGAGGAGCCCCGAGGTAGAGGCGGCCTTGGACGGAAAACTCGGGCTGGTCCTCGACTTAACGACCACAACCAAGCCCAAATGTTCTCCTGCTAAGCAAAACAACGTGCCGTTTTTGCTGTTTTGTTTTACCACGTTTGGCACCGTTGTTAAACGAAACACTGCTGTGGTTAAGCGAGGAACACTGTCGTGAAACGAATCCAGATTCCCCCGTTGGCTTTGTCAACGCCAGAAGGTCATTTCATCGTTAAATGAACCGTACCGTTGTGAAGTGACCAAAGTTACAACGGCACTAAAAACAGTGAGATAGATAGATATAGAATAACCAAGTTGAAAAGGACCTGGAGGTCATCTAGTCCAACCCCTTGCCCAAGCAGAGTTTATTCCAAATATTTAGCCTCTGCCTAGGATCAAACTCCCACTTTTCACTCTTAACAACTGTTGCAGCCTTCCCTGCTGTCACGTGATCAAAATTCAGACCCTTGGCCACTGACTCACAGTTACGACAGGGCGCAGTGTTCCTGGGTGGGAGGAAGGGTCACGTGATCCCCTTCGGTGACCTTCTGACAAGCAAAGTCAACGGGGAAAGCCAGATTTCACTCAACAACCATGTTACTAGCGGGGAAAGCAGCAGTGATTCCCTTTAATGACAGTGGCACGAGAAAGGTCATAAAGTGGGGGCCAAAACTCCTTTAATGACTTTGTTTTTGGCTTAGCTGTAGAACTTTGGGGCTCCCTTGAGGGCCATAAATGGAGGGCTACCTGTATTTTTATAAAAAAAAAAAAAAACAAAGCAAAAAAGAGAGTCAATTTTTTAAATTAAATCAAATTTAAAAATTTTAATGTTTTTTTTTTATTTTTTTAAATGAAACCTGGCTGAGTTTGGAGGGTGCTGTGGCTGCCATTTTGACTTTTTTGACCTCCCTGGGAGGAAATGGGGAGGGTGCTGACCCAGAAAACGTTCTACCTATGTTGCAACTGAGCTTCTCTCTGCAAACATTTCCTCCCTCCGCCGTTGCGGAGAGATTGCCTTCATGCTTGGCGGTGTGTGTGTGTGTGTGTGTGTGTGTGTGTGTGTACAGTCATATCCAAATGACTGGGCCGTCCCCACCTTCCACCCCCTCCCCCCCTCCGATGCTGCTCGAAAGGGTGCGAATTCCAGCTGCAGGATTCGCTCCTGGGTTCGTCTTGGGCCGCGACTGGGAGCCGGCGCATCACTGCAGGGGAGAGAAAAGCGCATCGCCCAAATGTTTGTTGTCTCTGTCAGCCCGGCAACCTGGCAAGGCGAACCTGCTTTGGTGGGTCTGGGTTTGAGCAAGGGCTGTGTGGCCAGGTGGGAGGGGAACCAAGAGGAAGCAGCTGTGATCAGGAAACGTAAGTCCTGCCCTCACCTCCCTTTCTCCAAGCTGGACAGGTAGAGATCAGGTGAAACTGGCTCAAGAGCAGGAACTTGCCAAAGGGATCTTGGGATCCCCGTGGACGATCTCCTGCATAGGAGCCAGCCGTGTGCAGCAGCAGTACCCAGAAAAGCCAAGGCAACCCTAAGTTACATGAACAGAGGGATGCAATCGAGATCAAGGGAGGGACTAATCCCACTGTGTAAAGCCTGAGTAAGGCCACACCTAGAGTACTGCATCCAGTTTTGGTCCCCACATTATAAAACAGAGATTGAGACTCTAGAAAGAGTGCGGAGAAGAGCAACCCGGATGATGAGGGGACTGGAGACTCAAACATAGGATGAATGGTTGCAGGAACTGGGCTTGGCTGGTCTAGGGAAGAGAAGGACCAGGGGAGGCAGGAGAGCATCTTCCAGTATTGGAGGGGCTGCCCCAGAGAGGAGGGGTGGGGGGTCAAGGCCGGACAAGGAAGAATGGGTGGAAACTGACCAAGGAGAGATTCAACCTGGAAATAAGGAGAAACTTTCTGACAGGGAGAACAATCCACCCATGGAACAGAAGTTGCCCTCAGAGGTTGTGGGAGCTTCATCCCTGCAGGTTTTCAAGAAGAGACTGGACTGCCCTCTGTCAGAAATGGTGCAAGGTTTCCTTCTTGGAAGTAGGGTTGGACTAGATGGCCTCCAAGGTCCCTTCCACCTCTGATTATCTGTTGTCTGTTATCTGATCAATCTTTAACATTCAATATTTCCATATATTATTTTCTATATTCTGAACATCGCTTCTTTTGTTATAAATATTATATTAATTGTCGTATTTGCAATGTCTTGCCACCGTTGATAAGTGGATCACTGCTGTTGGTAAGTTAGCCCCATGGTTGTTAAGTGGAATCTGGCTTCCCCATTGACTTGGCTTGTGAGAAGGTTTGCAAAAGGGGATAACTATGTGTAATTTGCCAAGCATCTGAATTTGGATCACGTGATGGGGGGGGGGGGGCCTTGCAAAGGTTGGAAGTGTGAAAACGGTCATAAGTCACCTTTTCCAGTGCCGTTGTAACTTCGAATGGTCACTAAACAAACTGTTGTAAGTCAAGGACTAGAAAAACAGCAAATGAAGTGGCTATGGAGATTCTCAGCCATCATCCAGGTTCTGGTTGTGTTTTTTTCAAGAAGCAACCGGACTTCCTGGTTTTTCTTTGAAGAGGTTTTGCTTCTCAACTGAGATAGTTGCTTCTCATGCAAGGAGCTGAAGAATGGCATGCAAGAAGCTTCTGGGATGAGAAGCGAAACCTCTTCAAAGAAAAACCAAAAAGTCCAGTGGCCTCTTGAAAAAAAACCCCTTTGGGACAACCAAGATCTGGATAACTAAACTGAGAAACTTTGTAAACATTCAAGCAAGGCCAAAGCCTAGTTTGTTCAAGCAAGGTAGTTTGCCAAACCCTGGTTTCTTCAGGCAAGATGGTGTGACAAACCCTGGTTTATCCAAGTAAGGTAGTTGCAAAGGTGCTTTTTTTTCAAGAGGTAGCTGGACTTTCTGGTTTTTCTTTGAAGACGTTTCGCTTCTCATCCAAGGAGCTTCTTTAGATCTTGCCATTGATTAATTGTTCTTCAGTCCGAGCTGAAGAAGCTTCCTGGATGAGACGCGAAACCTCTTCAAAGAAAAACCAGGAAGTCCAGTTGCCTCTTGAAAAAAAAGCACCTTTGGGACAGCAAACAAAGTTGTTTGTTCATAGGAGTCCATATCTCACAAGGCATATACAGAGAGAGGAGAAGAAGATCAAAGAACCCAAGGGAAGCCCAGAAGAAGATGGAGGTTCAGAGACACATGACAACAGGATCCAGTCAACCATGGTTGAGGCTTCCAGAAAAGTAAGCACCCAAACCTTGTATCTCCCTTGATCCCTGAAGTGGTAGAACAGGAAGTGAAGAAGAAGGCATCTGCTTTTCTGCCTTTTGCATTTGACTGACATTGACAAAATCTCCATTGGTCAGTTGCAGAGTCAGCTTGGTGTGGATCAACAAATGACTGGTTGATCCAAACTGGCGTTGACAAAATCCATGTCAATCAATTGCAGAGGCAGTTGGGTTTGGATCAACCAATGACTGGCATTGAGAAAATATCCCATCGGTCAATTGCAAAGGAAGTTTGATTCAGATAAAGACATGACCTGTTGACAAAATCCCAAAGGTGTAGAAACAAGGCCAAATCCAATCTCAACATCTGCCTGACTGCGCAACCAACTGTAATTTATTAAACTTCTAGGATGCCCGACTGAGCAATTTTGAAAGGAAGCAAAACCAAAATAAATTAAATAACTCTATCTGGAAGTAGACAAAGCGAATGAAAGAATTACAGCACCAGGACTGTACGATTAGTGCTCGAGGTATGGTGGATGAGAAATCTACATATATAAAAGCAAAATACCACTCGGGCATCATCACTAAATCTCCGGAACCGTAAAGCCTACAAACTTGAAATTTGGCACCTAGGTTCCTCTTGGCTTCTAGCTGCTCACTAGGAAAGGATTTTTCCAAATGACCATCAGAGCATTTAGAGTATTTCCTATATTATTATTATTAACACGCTCTGATGCTAAGGACTTTGACTCCCCCTCCCCATCTGAAAAGAAATCTGTTCCAAAGGCAAAACACAAGCAGAGGAGAGGAGTTTCAGTTTCAGTTTCACAGTACCAAGCGGCTTTGGTACAGAACAGTTGAGCCCAGGCTCCTTGGTGTCTCCTTCTTGCTCACACAGCAAGTACTCTTTCAGTTTCCAAACAGCCCTCAACTCTCTCACTGGCAGGATGCTAGCCAGATGAATACCGATGGATGCTGGTAGGCAGAGGCAGAATTCCCCCCCCCTTATTTTCCTCCCCCAAAATTAAGCCCGACCACATAGTTTTGTAGCAAAGCATGGGGATCGAGCTAGTTAACCATAAAATAAGGAGGTTTAGTAATTTGAACCCTGTGAAATAAGAAATTTCTGACCCTCTGAGTTCAGGGGCCAAAGTTTCCAGCAGTTTGTCTTCAAATCGAATGAGTTTTGCTTCTCTTCACCAAACTGGCAATGCAACCAGAAAGACATCTTGCAGGGGGGACGGGATAGAGGCTGCTCGTTTGCACCTGGGACCATACCCAACAGCTGTTTTGGAGTGGGAAGGGCCGGGCACGACCCAGAAGTTTTGCCACTCTGGGGAACCTGGGATTCGATCTCAGCACGCTCCCCACCCAGCTCATTTCCCGGAGGAATGCCACCTGGCTGGTTTGGCGGGGACCTGCCTGGGCGTGAGACGAGTTGTCCGTCAAGATCCTTTGGAAGGATTTGAGAGTCTGAGGAGCCAGGATCCCAATTCACAAGACCCGGCACACCGGGTCGTCCTCGACTTAACGGCCATTCATTTAGTGACTGTAACGATGGCACTGAAAAAAACTGACCGTTTAAAATTTGGACATTTCACAAGCGGTGTGTATTTATTCCAGTTGCTGCTTCCCAAGGTCACAAGATCAGATGTTTGCGCGTATCCCAGCCAGTTTCTGAAAAGCTAAGTGTCAATGGCCAGGGGGTGGAGTAGGGAGCTGGATTCGCTTAATGACTGTATGATTCACTTAACAACTGCAGTGATTCAAAGAGAGATTCAACCTGGAAGTGAGGAATTTCCTGACAATGAGAACAGTCAACCCCTGGAACAGAAGTTGCCTTCAGAGGTTGAGGGAGCTTCATCATTGGAGGCTTTCAAGAGGAGACTGGACTGCCACCTGTCAGAAATGGTGTAGGGTCTCCTGGTTCGGCAGGGGGTTGGACTAGATGACCTAGAAGGTCCCTTCCAACTCTGTTAATATGTTATTATTCTGTTATTCAGAAGTTGTGGGAGCTTCACCCCTGGAAGCTTTGAAGAAGAGACTGGACTGCCCTCTGTCAGAAATGGTGTAGGGCTGTGATGG
Source organism: Laticauda laticaudata (assembly GCA_004320025.1). Taxonomy (NCBI): domain Eukaryota; kingdom Metazoa; phylum Chordata; class Lepidosauria; order Squamata; family Elapidae; genus Laticauda; species Laticauda laticaudata. The sequence goes on along the minus strand of BHFT01035959.1, from coordinate 11,423 downwards.
CGAAGCTATGGCACGGATGCCATTACCCCAGATCAGATCCACTGCGCATGCGCACACACCTCCCGCCAGCCAGCTGATTGTCAGGCATCTGTCGCGCATACGCAGAGATGTGCAGCGTGTGGGGGTGATCACATGCGCATGCACAGTGGGGTGGGGGAGTCACGCATGCATTGCATTATGGGTGCAGGCATGCATGCACGCACGTACTTTCGGCAGGCGACGATGAAGAGGTTAGCCATCACTAGTATGGAGTCTCCTGCTTGGGTGGGGGGGTCGGACTAGATCCGTGATAGCAAACCTATGTCACACGTGCCACAAGTGGCACGCAAAGCCATTTGTGCCATTTGTGAGCCACAGGCGAACTTACCTCACTGTGCATGTGCGCGCCTCACAGAGGCTTGGAAAAAGCCTCTGCAGACTTTGCAGGCCAAATAATAGGCTTGTTTCGTCACTTCCTGTCATACCGGAAGTGACAAAATGGCTTATAATTCTCCTGAAAAGCCTTGCAGAGACTTTTTCCAAGCTTTTTAGAGGCCGAAAAAGGCCCCAAATTGGCTGAAAATCAGCTATGAGATGCAATGCAGGTAAGGGGCTGGTGTGGCCGAGGGGATTGCGTGCACATGCGTAGGGTGTGTGGAGAGGGGAGCGCATTGCATTCTGGGTGTTGGTACATGAGTGCACGCACAATTTTTGGCATAGGAGCCCCAAAAGGTTAGCCACCACTGGACTAGATGACCTCCGAGATCCTTTCCAACTCTGTTAATCTGTGTCTGATTCATTGAACAACCGTGGCAAGAAAGGTTGCACAATTGGCCACAACTCATTATTAGTTATTATTCAATGTATTGGCCACACCTCTCATTTCTAAACAACTGCATCATTTAGTGATGGATGTTTCAGGAACAAATGTGGCCGTAATTCGAGGACTACCTGCCAAACCACTAGCTGAGCTCAACGAGGTTCACACAGCAAATTAAACAAATTGGGGATGGGGGGGGGGGNACAGCCTTGAAACAAGCAGCCTAGAATCATTTTACACAGTATGACTGTGAAATGACCATACAATCAAAATTTGGATGCTGGGCAACTGACTCGTAATTTTGATGGTTGCAGACGATGTCCCGGGAGGGGGTCACACCATTCCCCTTTTTGCGACCTTCTGACAGGCGAAGTTCAAGGGGGGGTACCGGATTCATTTAACAATGGGGTTGCTCAGTTAAACAATTGCAGTGATTTGCTTTACCGCAGTGGCAAGCCAGACCGTAAAATGGGGCCAAAACACTCACTTCACAACTGTCTCGCTCAGCAACAGAAAATGTTGGGTTCAGGGGTGGTCGTAAGGGGTGAGGATCAGCTGTAGGACTAGATGACCACCAAGGCCCCTTCCAACTCTTGTTCATCTGTCTCCATCCCCCGAAATCAGATTTCCCCTAGTCAGTAACCCACGGCTCTAGAGCCGCATGCAGCTCTTTGGGCCCTCTGTTGTGGCTCCCTGTTGGGTAATCCCACCACTGGCTGGCCGATGGCTGATAAAACACAAAAAACAGAAATGAGAGAGAGGGGGGAGAGAGACCCATTTCCTACAGAAATCACCCAGAGCCACAAATCCTGGTTGGCGTGATAGGGTGGGTGGGTCATGTGATAGAGAGTGGGAGTGCTGTCAAGTTGGCCATGTGTGTCCCCCCAGGTTTTGAGGCTCACGGTGTTTTCTGTGGGAAATGGGTCCAAATCACTGGTGGTATTTGACTGGTTCAGGTAGCAGCGATGAGCAATGGAGACTGAACCTATTCTCTCCGCCACTCAGCTGTTGGGCCCACCCACCTGCCCAGGCTCCCATACTCACCTTTATCCGCTGAATTTGAAGTTCAGCTGCTTTGCGGGGTACAGAAGAGTTTGCTGCACGGCAGCTGCTGAACTAACTGGGATCGTGCAGGCTTGCAGGAGGCGAGTTAGAACGCCTCTGCGCCTGTGCAAACACCTCTGCGCCTGCGCAAAGTGTGCGTTTGGCATGTGCGCGAAGTGTGCCCACCAAGCCACACCCACCAAACCGGTGGTAAAAATATTTAAATCCCACCACTGGTCCAAATGGCCCTTTTAGTGTTGAAGGTGGTGTGATGAGACCCAGGGTGTGGCACAAAGGCAACACAGTCAAATAGTCAAGAGTCCCTTTATTATCTCCAACTTTGCCGCCAATGTCCAGGTTACCTTCTGGGCTGGAGAAAAATTATCCTAGGAACACCCTTTGACTGCAGAAAATTCAGTCCAAAACAGGGTGAACACAAACTGTAACTTAAAGTCCAATCAAGCCAAACTGAAGTAATTAGTTTGGCAGGGCAGGAGCAAGAATTTCAAACTTGACAACACAGTAAAACTCACACAGTTGGGAAGACACCAGGAACACAGATAAGCCACGACAATATCAGATAATACCATTTGCTCCCAACAACCTGCTGCACACAGCTTGCCTTTTTTATACACTCTGTCCCCAGCTGCAGCTAATGAAGGGAATCAGGGCCCTTTCCTCCCTCGTCAGCCATACAACCCACATTGCTCTCTTCTCCATTCCTCCACGCATGCCCTAGGATAAAGAGGGGGTGGGCCTGGGTCTTCGTCCAAATTCCCTCTCCCTTGCACTACTTCTCCTCTGCTCTGCTCAGCCGGACTTTGCCCTTCCCCAGTTTCCTCCACAGCCAAGGAAGCCCCACTCCCGCTTCCTGTCAGCTGTTTGTCTTCCTCCTCAGAGTCAGACTCTGACAGGGGCATGACAGGTGACAGATCTTAAACCCTAGGAAATTGGGAGTGGAGTGCCGTGGGAATACACCTGGTGTACCTTGAGCTGACCTTGATGAAGCAGGTTATGTCAACTGAGTTGCAAGACATAAGCAAAATAAACAACCACCACAGATAAACAATAACAATGACAACAAACCGTTAGAGAGTGTTGCAAGGAGCTGATTTCACTCTCTCCCCACATGGAATTTCCAAGGGGAAGTGTTGGGTTTTTTTCTGGTCAAACCAAAACACACACAGGAGATGCTAATTGTTAACTCATGAAATATTCCTCTGGTCTTTTTAGAGTTGCCAACAGGAAGGGAGAGAGCAGCAGTGCAGCAGCTTGGAAACTGAAAGTGCATTCCACAAATGTTTGCAAAGATAGTTTCTAGTTGTCCAAAGTTTCTGCCTCGCAAAATTCTAACTGGAGAGCCTGATTGATGACTCTGGGCTATGGAGGTGTCCCATTGGAGAATATGAATCATGATACACCCAGGGGTAGGGGGAAACCAGGATCAAGGGTGACAATGAATGATATGTCTCAGTGCCGGACATGTTCACTTCCAATAAATCCTTTTGAAGTTTTGTAAGTTTGACTCATACTGGTAGTCATCTATTCACAACTGCAATTGAGCCGAAAATTTCTATTGCTAAGCAAGGCCAGTTGTTGAATGAATGAGTTTTGCCCGTTTTACAACCTTTCTTGCCACAGCTGTTAAGTTCATCACTGCAATTGTTAGCTATGCTGGCTGAGGAATTCTGGGACTTGAAGTTGCCAAGTTTGAGGACCCCTGGTCTGAATGTTGATCACATGACCAAGGGAATGCAGGAGTCATAGGTGTGAAAAAAATTATTTTATTTTATTTATTTTATTTGTCAAGCAAGTATTAAATAACAGGTTTAAATATAAACATGATTATGTCACATTTTTCAATGTCATTGTAACTTTGAACAGTCACTAAATGAATTGTTGTAAGTTAAGGTACTACCTGTATTTGCAAAATGTTTTAATTCAACACAATTCTGCAAAGTCACAGCCAAAGACAGATCAAAATATATCTGTGTTAAACTTCTACAGGTTTTTTTTTGAAACAGGACTGATAATCTGTCTCTGATTAAATTGTTCCTAAAATTAATAAGATCCATTAATTCAATTAAAACCAATTAATTTAATGGAGATCAATTAATTCAGTTAAGATGGCTAATTTGGTTAATTAAGATCAATTAAGTCAGTTAATTAAGATCAATTAAAACTTTGCATTTTACATGATCTGCAGATGCAAAAAAAGCTATTGATTGAGGTTTGTTCCAGTGAGGTGAAATGGCATAGCCATTGATTTTATACACACACACACATACACACACACACACACACATATATATATATATATATGTATGTATGTATGCATGCATGTATATGTATATGTATGTGTATATACACATACATACATATATATTTCCCATGCAGGTAACACAGTCTTCATCTCCTTGCAATATTAGCATAGTAGCTTTTTAAGAAGCTCAAGTGGTGGGCCACACCCAAAATAAGATTTATCCAAATAAATTCCTTCAATTAGAGCTTCTGAACTTGTTGTTGGTAGACTACATTATTCATGGCATGGATAAAATGTCTTTTAAAATGCTTTTGGAAAATGAAATTATTTTAAATAACGCTTTTGTTTAAAAATTCAACGCATTGCTCTTCCTTCAGTCATTCATTTCTCTTTCCTGGCTTCACAGGGTCAACTGAGGCTCCAGCTTTCTCTGATTTTTCAGTTTAATTTGTACAACATGGTTATTGTAATGATTGTATCCTAATTGCACTACCACATAAGTGGTGACTCTGTATACAGTACTAGCTGGATCCCCATGCTTCACTACGAAACTTTGTGGTCGGACTTCGTTTTTGGGGAGGAAAATAAGGGGAAAAATCTGCCTCTGCCAACCAGCATCCATCAGTATTCATCTGACACTGTCCAGTCAGTGTGTGAGAGAGTTGAGGGCTGTCTGGAAACTGAAAGAGTATTTTCTGTGTGAGCAAGGAGGAGACAGCTGTACTAAAGCTGCTTTACTGATCTGAAATTGAAACTCTTCTGCTTGTGTTTGTGCATTTGGAAGAGATTTCTTTTCAGGTGGGGAGGGGGAATAGAACTCCTTAGCATCAGAGCGTGTTAGTAATAATAAAATATCAAATACTAATGTTCTGATGGTCATTTTGAAAAATCCTTTCTTAGTGAGCACCTAGAAGCCAAGAGGAACATATGTGCCAAATNTGGTCATTTTGAAAAATCCTTTCTTAGTGAGCACCTAGAAGCCAAGAGGAACATATGTGCCAAATTTCAAGTTTGTGGGCTTTACGGTTCTAGAGATTTTGTGATGATGAGTGAGAGGCATTTCACTTTTATAGATAGATAGATTACATAAATAATCCATTACTTTTACACAATGTGCAAAACTACAGGTAGTCCTTGACTTAAAATAGTTTGTTTAGTGACTGTTTGAAGTTAAAAGTGCACTGAAAAAGTAACTTGTGACCCCTTTTCACACTTAACAACTGTGGTCCCACGATCAATATTCAGATGCTTGGCAACTGGCATGTACTTACGACGGTTGCAGGGTCCCAAGGCCACATGATTCCCTCTTTGCAACCTTCTGACCAGTCAATGGGGAAGCCAAATTCAATTTAACAGCCAGGTTGCTAACTTAACTGGAATGATTCACTTAACAAGCGTGGCAAGAAAGGTGGCAAAATGGGATCAAAAACCTTACTTAACAGCTGTCTCACTTAGCACCACAAATGTTGTGGTTGTAAGTTGAGGACTCCCTGAACAAACTAATCAAGGTTTTGTCCAAAATGCAAAGCTGTAAAACAAAGCTGGCTTGAACCCTGGCAGTTCTTCAAGGGACTCCAAGTCAGGGTGCTGCGTGTGACTGGAGCCACTGTATACCCCACTCTTAAAGAGGGAACCAGCAATTGTTCGTTACCATTATGGGACTGTTCAAAGTTACAACGGCACTGGAAAAGGCTTTACAGATTAACAGAGTTGGGAGGGATCTGGGAGGTCATCTAGTCTAACCCTAACTCCTGCCCAAGTAGGAGACCCTACATAATTTCTGACTGATGGTGGCCCAGTCTCTTATTGAAAGACGAAGTGCCCACAACTTCCGAAGGCAACTTCTGTCCCTTTCAGTGATCGTTCCCCCTGTCAGGAAATTCCTCCTTATTTCCAGGTTGAATCTCTCCTTGTTCAGCTCCCATCCATTGTTCCTTCTCTGGCCTTTGGGTGCCTTGGAAAATAGGCTGACCCCCCCCTCCTCTCTGGGGCAGCCCCTCAAATATTGGAAGATGCTCTCCTGTCTCCCTGGTCCTTCTCTTCACTGGACTAGCCAGGTCCGGTTCCTGCAACCATTCATTGTATGTTCCAACCTCCAGCCCCTAAATCATCCTGGTTCCTCTTCTCTGCACTCTTTCCAGAGTCTCAATGTCTTTTTATAGTGTGGTGACCCAAACTGGATGCAGTTCTCTAGGTGTGGTCTTACTAAGGCTTTACACAGTGGGATTAGTACCTCCCTTGATCTCGATTGTGTCCCTCTGTTAATGCAATTTAGGATTGCATTGGCTTTTTTGGCTGCCTCTCACACTCCTGGCTCCTGTTTAGCTGGTTGTCCCCTAAGACTCCAAGATCCCTCTCCCAGTTAATGCTATTGAGCCTGGTTTCACCCGGTCTATGTGTGTAATTTACAACTGGTCCTCAGACTTACGACTGTTGCTGCGTCCTCGTGATCCCAATGATCAACATTCGGACGCTTGGCAACCTGGTAAACCAAGGTGGGAAGCCAGATTCAATTCAGGACCATGTGATTCAGTTTGTAACTAAAGTGATTCCGTGACGAAAAGGTTGTAAAATTGGGCGCGCCTCATTTAACAACCACCCGCCTTGTCGAAGCAATGGAAAATCCCCAGTTGATTTGGAATGGTTCTAAGCCGCCAGGTGTTGCCTTTGGTGAGAACTGGGGGGCGGGGGGGGAAGCATGGATGTTAAATAAATCAATTATTAAATTGTTGTCGTAAGTCTAAGGACTACCTGCATTGAAAACCAGGGATCCTGGATGCTTCCCTGCATGGCGGGTTCAAAGCCGAAGATTCATTTCTTCTCAGGAGCTGAACCTGCAAGTGGGGAAATCTCTCACAGATGCGTGGACTTCAACTCCCAGAATTCCCCAGTCCACCCACCTTGAAGCACAGCTGCCTGGGGAATTCTGGGAGTTGAAGTCCACGCATCTTAAGGCTGAATCCCAAACCTTGCCTTGTGTTATCGAGGCCTGGCTGACTCTATTGGCAGGAATGGCTGTACCTGCGGGCAACCAATGCGCATGGGTGCATTTTGTTCACCTGGGAAAGGTGCAGACCAAGGGCCGAGTTGGTTTTCTGAACAACTTGCCAAGAAAACTCGCAAAGGCCCCAGAGGTATGTAGATTAACAGAGTTGGAAGGGACCTTGTAGGTCATCCAGTCCAACTGCCCACCCAAGCAGGAAACCCTGCACCATTTCTGACAGAGGGCAATCCAGACTCTTCTGGAAAGCCTCCAGTGATGAAGATCTTCTCACCTTTCTTCTGGGAATGCGGTTTGGCCCATTGGGGGCTCTCTTAAGGACTAGAACCTTGGGTTGTTGTTTTTGCCCCATCGTAACCAGCAAAGCTGTGGTTCTCAAAAGAAAAGTGGCTTTCATGTTCTGATGGAAGCAGGGAGGTTGGGAGGTGGCTGCCTCCTGGATGGGGGAGCAGGTTCACCAAGCCAGGCGGGACAGGACACGCAAGGCTGCCCAGGGCAGCGGCTGCGGGCAGGAGAACGGGTTGGTTCACCACAATTCCCACCGCGGCTCCTGGGCTTCCAGCATCTCCCAGGGGAGAAAGGAGAGCAGCAGGCAGGACTCCAGCTTTTGGGAAACCCCCAGGGCCTAGTGGTTAGAGCGGGGTTTATTCAATCTCATCTGTTTGGAGATGAGTGGACTTCAGTTCCCAGAATTCCCCAGCCAGCATGCTCAGAGATCTGTGCACCAGTGGTGGTATGTTCAGCTGGTTCAGTCAAACCAGGAGCAAAAATTCCTATCGGTTGGGCCTCCTACAATCAGCTGAGAGGAGAAAGAAGAGAAAAATGCAGGATTGGCCCGGCGCTTTTCTCTTCTTTATCCTCTCAGCTGATCGGCACTGCAGGCCTCAGCTGGTGTGGGGAAAGCTGTGCACGTTAGGTGTGCATGTGTTAGGTGTGCGCACGCACACTCGTGCAATCACCAAACCGGTAGTGGATCAGGTGGGATCCCACTGCTGCTGCGGACATCAACTACCAGAATTGCCAGCCAGCATACTTTAAAGTGTGCAGAATTTGACTCCCACAATTCCCCAGCCAGCATGCCTTAAGAAGGATGGACTACAATTCCCAGAATTCCCTGGCCAGGGTGCTTCAAGATGGGCGGACTTCGAGTCCCAGAATTCCCTGGCCAGCATGGACATTTTAAAGTTGCCAAGGTTGAGAAAAACCCTTTGTTTTGCAGCTTTAGATTTAGCTAAGAATTGAAAGCGAATTAGGAGGGAAGGCCACCAGGCAATCCCCTGGATATTCAGCTAGGCGGGGTATTCCACAAAGTGAAAACAAACCAGAAGAAAGCAACATGGAAATCTGTTCCATATTGCTTCCAGGAAAACCAGGGCTTGGTTCGTCTGAAGAGCTGGGTCTTGCATTTGTGTGAAGCCAGAACATCCAGTAACCAGGTTATCTTTATGATGTCAAACAGGCAAAGCTTTTGCAGACAATTTGTCTGCAAAATGGGACTTACTCTCATGTGTGGTGGACTTGCACCAAAGGAAAAAAATATGGGAGAAAAGTAGCTGGCTGGAAAAAATAACTATAGTATATTTGCTGAGCATAATAATCCCAGAGGGTTATGATAAAGGGACTGCGTATTTAGTTTTACATATATTGACAGCACCAAGGATTAACTTTGCAAAATACTGGATAAATGAGAATACTGTGCCAGATGAGGAAGTGATTAGGAACATTCTAGAATGTGCTGAGATGGACAGATTAACCTTAAAAATAAAAGAGAAAGAAGACTCAGAATACCACCTGATATGGAATAGATTTTACGAGTGGTTAAAGACAAAAAATAGAAGTTAGAGGAAGAAAAATGATGAATGTATATATTTAAAACAGATCGTTTATAACTATAGCCGCTATAGGTACTAAAATATGAATGAGTTAAGCATAAAAAGAAATATATTTGAAATTTTTGATGATATTATACTATATAGGAGCTATCATAATATCATTAGAGATACGAATGTATGTGTTATTATTATATCTATCTATATAAAAGTAAAATATCACTCATGCATCATCACAAAATTTCCAGAACCGTAAAGCCTACAAATTTGAAATTTGGTACGTAGGTTCCTCTTGACTTCTAGGTGCTCACTAAGAAAGGGTTTTTCCAAATGACCATCAGAGCATTTAAAGTATTTCCTATATTATTATGATTAACACACTCTGATGCTAAGAAGTTTGATTCCCCCACCCCACCTGAAAAGAAATCTCTTCCAAATGCAAAACACAAGCAGAGGAGAGGAGTTTCAGTTTCAGTTTCACAGCACCAAGCAGCTTTAGTACAGAACGGTTGAGCTAAGCCACGCCCAGGCTCCTTGCTGTCTCCTTGATCACACAGCTAATACTTTTTCAGTTTCCAAACAGCCCTCAACTCTCTCANCTAGCCAGATGAATACCGATGGATGCTGGTAGGCAGAGGCAGAATTTTTCCCTTTTATTTTCCTCCACAAAAACTAAGCCTGATCACATAGTTTCATAGTGAAGCACGGGTATTGAGCTAGTGCTACATATAAACTCAATTCTTCTTTTACTGAAAAATCTGAGGTTCTGTTCTGGGGTTTTCCGGTTTAAAGAAATCATGATCTCTAAAAGGCCATACTTTTTGATTTGGGACTAAGCTCTGGAGATAGTGTACATCCTTGACCAATCTAAGATGCGTGGACTTCAACTCGCAGAATTCTTCGTCCAGCATGCTTTCAGGGTTTCAGGGACTTCAGGGTTTCTCAACTTTGACCATGCTCAATTTCCTTCAATTTCCGTAATGTCAATTTTACGGACTTCAATTTCCGTAATGTCAAAGGCAACCTGTTTTAAGATTTTATTTATGTATTTATTTAAAGGAATTTATATTACCTTCTATTCGCACATGGTGACTCAAGGCGGCTTATAGAATATAAAACCTCATATAAAACTAATAAAGAAGAATCATATAATAAATTAATATAGTAAAATAATTTAACCCCCTGCTCCGGCGACAATACATCAAACGAGCCCTTTGATGGTCTCCATCCCGCTCTGGGTTCCCCAGGCCTGCTGGCAGAACCAGGTCTTCAGGGCCTTCTGGAAGAGAATCAGAGTGGGGACCAGTCTAATTTCTGGGGGGATGATGTTCCAGAGAGAGGGAGCCACCACGGAGAAGGCCCTTCTTCTGGGTCCCACCAGGTGTATCTCCCTTAGGGATGGGTCCCGCAATATTCCTTGCCTCTGATGGGTCGGGTGGATGTGACTGGCAAGAAACCTGAGGTCCCAAGCCATGAAGGATTTTAAAAGTGACAACCAGCACCTTGAATTGCACCTGGAAGCAAATCGGCAACCAATGCAGCTCCTGCAGGAGCGGTGACACATGTGCACACCGGGGTCTGCATAAAACCATGCAGGCCGCTGCATTTTGCCCCAACTGGAGCTTCCGGATGCTCTTCAAGGGCAGCCCCATGCAGAGCGCATTGCAATAATCAAGATGGGAAGTGATCAGGGCATGAGTGAGTAGGGACCGCTGATCCAGGAAAGGGCGTAAGTGGGGCACAACCCGCAGTTGTGCAAAGGCCCTCCCGGCCACAACCGCCACCAGGAGTCACGAGTCCAGGAGAACCTCCAGATTATGCACAAGGTCTGTTTGGGGTAGTGCCATCCCATCCAAGACCAAAGGTACCAAATCTCCCTGAGCCAACGAACCCCAAATCCAGAGCCACTCAGTCTTGCCAGGGTTTAGTTTCCACCTGTTGCTCCCCATCCAGCACCTAACAGCTTCCAGGCACTGTGAGAGGGAGGACACGGCATCACTTCACTCACCACAGGGCCGAGACATACAGCTGAGTATCATCAGCATATTGCTGATGTGTGAACTTTAGTGCTTCTCAGCTTTGAACTCTTAAGACGTGTGGACTTCAACTCCGAGAATACCCCAACCAGCCTGCTAGCTCTGGAATTCTGGGCATTGAAGTCCACGCGTCTTAAAAGTTGCCAAACAAGGGAGTAAGGCAGGGATACCCACTGTCACCCCTTCTCTTTATTCTTACCTTAGAAAACTTATTGGAAAACATTAGCAAAAATGTGGAAATCAAAAGGGCTTTAATTAAAAAGGAGCATTATAAAGTACAGACATTTGCCAATGATATCGTCTTTTTTCTGGAAGATCCAGAGGGTACGGGAGTAAAATTAACAAAGGAAATAGAGGAATTTGGCAAGGTCACAGGCCTTAAGATTAATAAAAACAAAACAAAATTATTGACTAAAATTTTAAAAGATAAGCAAAAAAAAAAGAATTAGAA
>BHFT01035956.1:0-18391 GCA_004320025.1 Laticauda laticaudata | reverse complement strand
TCTCTGCAGACACATGAATAAAACCTTGTTTTCCTTGGATCAACGAATCTTTTGATGGTTTTTTTATCTGCTTCCACCTCACACCTCTGAACAAAGAATATATCATTTTGACAAACATGTTTGTTCAACAATATTTAATTTAACATAAACTGTATTTTTGAAATTAGTGGGGAGGCAACACTTGCATATCAAGTCAATCTTTTCCACAGTTTTTCACTGCTTGAATAAAACTATAAAAACAGAAAACAAAAGAAAATTAAACAAAACAAGAAAAGAAAAAGAAACAAAAGAAAAAAGTTAAATCAAACATAATATAAATGCAACATTAATTATGTGTATTTAAGAATTTTTAAGTTTAATCTCTATTATTATTGTCACTGGTCATCATTTTATATAATTATTATGATTTTGATGTGTGTCTGAGACAATTTTGACTTCTGGCAACAGTTTAGATAAGTCTCTTAAATTTTGGGGGCAAGCTTTCAGAAGTTGTTTGCTTCCTTCGTAGGGCAGATAGAATGCCTAACCCAAAATCACCCAGATTTGGGGTAACATACAAGTAAATAAAAGTTCTTCACAAATAGGCAAATTTCAAATGTTCAGAATGCCATTTATCAATATATTGATATTTTTAAAGCCTAGTGTCCTTCCAAGAATACTTGGCTTGCTTACTTTACCTCATATAGGTAATCAAGGGATTCAGTTAAATTAAATGCATAAAGGCTGCAACATAAGAAATTTGACAACCAACACTTTTTGACAGCTATTGATAAATCCAAAATATTTTTGATGAATGAATCTTTTTTTAAAGATCATAAGGAATTTGTTTAACATTTCTTAAAAAGGAAAGCCCTCTGAGTTATAATAAAGTTGCTAAATTATTAGTAAATCTAAATTGTTGCTTCAGCTTCCAAAAAAATATCTCTAATACATTCAAAACCCTAGGGGCTTTTGGGGAAGCCAATGCATTTGGTCCAAATAAAGAGCGTATAATATAATGCATTGCTATTCAGCTATTTGAGGATAAGTATAATGTTTTTGTAATCTTTCAAACATTGAAAAGAATTGTTAATAACTAACTGATTAAGGCTAACTGTCCCATTTTAAGCCCATACTTTTAAAAAACAAACAAACACCGTTTTAAAGCAATTATTTCAAAATACTTGTTTCTCAAGGGAACAAAGATCAATTTATTTTCCAGATATGTTAGACCATCTTCAGCATTAAAACACTAGAAGGATAATAGAATTTCTATTATATGTAGAATAAACAACTTGCCAAGATTTTGAAAGTGCCAAAAAATAGCTTTACAAATTATCCCTAACAATTCAAAATCTGCATTGGTTTTGTACTGATACAATTAAAATGTAGCAAATATCTCCAGGGATGTAATTAAAAATTGAACAATTATTCTCCTCTTTTCCATTTAATTAGAAAGTCATAATTGTGAAAATAAGAATTGTGGAGTTGGTATCATAATTTAACTTTTAAATAGTTCAAAATATCTTAATGTATACTATACTAAATACTATAAGTAGATATCCCATTTATAGTATTTAGCATTCTTGATGTAATGTTCATTTTCATATTTACTCTTCCCTAGATTCATTAATAGAAGGTTAAAAATGCATTTAAGTATTTTCCATTAATTTTTGTTACCAATTTGAAATACACAAATTTATCTAAAAGAATATTTTTCTATGGATAACTATCCCCATATTGTAATAGAATTTGAATAATATAAAATTCCAATTATGTATTTCCATAGAAATCTATATATTGAAAAATATTAAAATTTATTCCAATTTATTATATCTCTCAAAACATTAGACAATTTTTTTACAAAGCTACATAGAGAGCTCTTAAGAAGGCCCAGAATATTTTTGCAAATAATCTGTGATGTTACAGCCACTTTTCATGGAATTCTTTAAGACAAGCCAAGAGTTCCATTATCAAATTAAATATGAGAGAAAATAAGGGGCATGTTTGAGAGTATCATAATACAACTAAACTGTCTTAGTATAATTCATTAAGATTAGAATAATGCATTTTAATCAAAGAAGTAGTAGAAAATGGAAATGCATTTTAAGGCTCATAGTTCTTCAAACCATGTAATTTTAATCACATCAAAGGTTTTTTTTTTTTTATCCAGTGAAACTTCTATAGTTGTTTCATAATTCTCAATTCTATGATTAAAACACTGTATGTATCTATAAATAATCTAATATTATCAGAGGATTGGAATTCTTCCTTAAAGCTAGATAGTGCAGGATAAAATCTTGATGGTCCTACCCCTTGCAATTTTTGATCCCAAGCTACAATCAGGATCATTTTATCTAAGTTTCATATGCATATTGGGTAATAATGAAGAAATTGTAGAGTCTTTTTCTATTTTTATAATGTAACCAGGCCCCACTCATGTGAGTGTCACAGCAACCTCACTCATGTGAGTAACAGTTGCTTGCCTACCCTTCTCACAAAACCATTCTCTCTTTCCTCCCCTCCCTTCCCCTCCAGGGCACCAACATGGAAAGGTTGGGGAACCCTGATCCAAGGAACACAGAGCATTCCAACCCTAAAGGATTAAATTGTCTGGAGATGTACTATGGAAGACATATATTCCCTCAAATAAGCAGGTCCTATCAAATGTTGGGCTGTATATGGATAGCAAGTAGCACCTCATATCATATCCAGACATAAACTGGAAACCTATATGGATCATAAAGCAGAGAACTTACATGGACATAATGAGACCTTTCCATAACTGCTGCATTCTTCTAACGATATGTGGGAATGATCTTGGGAGATTCGGCAGCAGGGGGAGAGGAGCCATGCTTGGAGAATAATGGGATAATAGGCAGTTTAGCTCACAAAATGATTATGGACGCAAAAAAAAAAATCTCAGAAGGTTTCCTGTCTACTTTCTTGGGCTATAAAGGTTACAGGGGGGGGGGATGTACTTTTACACTTGAAGACTGATATCAGCCTTGAAAGATAGTCCAGAGAAGAAGTATGCCCAGATGAACTAATTTAAGTTTATTGTAATATCATATTAACACGATCTTGCAAGACCTCTTGTTGTGGCTCTTCCCATGTCTTCCAAGGCAATTATTTATATATAATTACAATTCTGAACCAGTTGAAGTTTTGGGGTGTTTTTCAAGAATAACCCCATGGAGAGAGCATTGTAGTCGTCAAGTCACAAGATGATTAGGGTATAATTGACTTAAGTGGTTGAAGTTAGTTTACTTTATTGTCATTGCACCTCATACAATGAAATCAAACACCATCTTCAGTGCACATCATGACCATGACCATATGGCCCAACATGACCATGAAAATAAACACAAACACACATCCTTCACCCTTCACACATTGAACCGGAAACCCCCGACACCACACCAACACACTACTATACAGCAGAATTCAAAAGAGCTTACTGCCCTGGGATAGAAGCTGTTTTGCCGCCTATTTGTCCTTGTTTTTATTATTCTGTACCATCTACCAGATGGTAATAGTTCAAAAAAAGGGTTCCCAGGATGAGATGGATCTTTGAGAATGTTTTAAACTTTCTTAAGGCAGCGGGAGCTATAAAGCTCTTCCAAAGAGGGGAGAGGCAACCAATGATCTTCTGGACAATGACATTAATCCTCTGGATTGCTTTCCTATCTGCTACTGTGCAATTGGCAAACCATACAGAGGTGCAGTATGTTAAAATGCTCTCTATGGTGGCAGCAGTAGAAGATCACCAGCAGATTTTTCATTCAGTTGTTGTTTTCTGAGAAGCCTCAGGTAGTATAATCTCTGCTGGGCCCTTTTGACCAGGGCTGCAATGTGGGCACCCAGGTCAGGTCCTCTTTTAGGGTAACACCCAGAAACTTAAAACTGGCCACTTGCTCCACTCGATCTCCATTGATAAGCAAGGGCTGGATGTCTGATCTGTTCCTTCTATAATCCACTATAAGCTCCTTGGTTTTACTGGTGTTGAGGACCAAGTTGTTGTCTCCACACCACGAAAGCGACCGGTCCACCTCATCTCGGTAGGCAGATTCATCCCCCCCGGAAAGAAGTCCCACCACTGTTGTGTCATCTGCAAATTTAGCAATAGTATTACTAGCATGAGTGGGAATGCAGTCATGCACATAAAGAGTATAGAATAAGGGACTCAACACAAAACGCTGTGGTGTACCAGTGTTAAGAATAAGCTGAAGAGGTATGATTACCTAATCTGACCCTCTGTGAGTGGACAGACAGGAAATCCATAATCCAAAGGCAGATTGAATTAGAAAGCCCAAGGTCTCGAAGTTTACACACTAGTCTATGTGAAAGAATTATGTTAAATGCAGAACTAAATCCACAAAAAGCATCCTCACATAGCCCCCCCCCCATGGTTCTAGATGAGTCAGAGCAGTGTGAAGAGTGATGGCTATAGCATCCTCTGTAGATCTATTTTTTCTGTATGCAAACTGGTATTTATCAAATGTATGTGGAAGACCAGAAATGATATGCCGCCAGACCAATTTCTCAAAGCACTTCAAGATGATGGAGTGAGTGCCACTGGTCTGTAATCATTGAGGTTATTGATAGGGAACTTCTTTGCAGCGGAACAATGGTGGAAGCCTTCAAACAAGATGGAATAGTGTTGGGATAAAGACTATTGAAGATTCCTGGGAAAGACTCCAGCCAACTGATCAGCACAGTCTTTAAACACTCGGCCAGAGATACCTTCAGGACCGGCAGCCTTTCTAGGGTCCATAGCCTTCAGAATGCTCCTCACCTCCTGTTCCCTAAGTATTCCCTATGTGGGAACCAGTGAAGTGACATACCAGTTATGCAAAATCCTTCCTAGTCACAGATGACACCAACTCTTTAAGCAAGAACTATGAATCCAGGAATACTCTGGATTGTGAATCAATCTTAAGTAGGAAAGTGCTGCCCTATTCCAAGGTCAAAAATGAATATCCCCAATTGGTCTTTTAATTCTTGTTTTACTTTGTCTAGTAGTGATAAAAGTATAGAAACATATTTAAAGTGTTAAATATTTGGCTAGTATTTTCCCAAGATCTGTACAACAAGGTCAAACAATATTTATTAATAAATTATTTAGTTTTGCAAGAGTTGGTCCTTCTGAATTCTAAATGATATATATAATGCATACAGGAAGAGATATACTAGATTCATTGGAAACAATGATTAAGAACAAAATTAATTTAAGAACTTCAAAGTAATGATCATGAAAAAAATCAGTAGCCAAGAAATGCTGATTGTTAGGAGAAAGAAACAGACAACTGAACAATGAGCAAATGGAAATGACACAAACCCGAATGAGACTATTTAAAGGCAACTGGGTTTTTTAATTTGGAGTAAAGATAGATAAAAGTAGAAGTGTTATTGACTGTTGCAGTTGTATTTTCTTTTACTCTTGGAAATTCCAGGCAATATACACAGATATCTCCCCCTTTTTCCCCTTGCATGGTGTGCTGGGATAAGAGACAACTGGTTCAAAATCAGCTCACATGATGGTTTCAAACTTGATCTTCCCAGTTCAGATCACTATATCAAGCCCTCTGCCACAATGACTCCCAATAAACAAAACCATGTTCATGCATGATATGGGGAAAACAGGTTTTTTCCTCACTCAAAATAGAACTTGAAAGCCATCAACTGAAACAAACTTTAAGGAGTTTCTGAAATAAGAAACAGTACATATCGCAGACTTAAACAGAGGAATTTTCTGCCATCAGAAATACTGATGAGCATCATAATACACAGTTTTAAAAGGGAATTAATGAATTTAGGGAATTTAGGGAATTAAAAGCCAGCATTCCATATTTAATCCCTGGAATCCTTTCAGTGTTATTTTATCTACCAGCAGACAGGGAAAGAC
The DNA here is from genome assembly GCA_004320025.1 of Laticauda laticaudata. Classification (NCBI taxonomy): domain Eukaryota; kingdom Metazoa; phylum Chordata; class Lepidosauria; order Squamata; family Elapidae; genus Laticauda; species Laticauda laticaudata. The sequence continues at coordinate 12,504 of BHFT01035956.1, read as the reverse complement.
AATGGAGAAGCCATTCAGTCTTCACATGTGAGCTTTCAAAATGCATCCGGCTGCCCTGTGTGAGAAACTGAGCAAATCCAGAAGGACTCTTTCTCTGTTCTTATAATACTACAACATTTTGCTGCAACCACATTGCATTTGTTTCAGAGACAGCTTGAATCATAAAAGAAAATTTTATTCCCCATTATATGAAGGCCTTCTGTCATCTACCCTTATTAAATGTGTGTTCTTTGGAAACAGGAAAGGATAACATGATTTCAATTCCTTAATCTCCCATAGAATGACTCATTTGGTAAATTTAGGATTAGATACATAGACTGGAGAGTTCTCGGAATCAACTCAAGCACTTAAACCATTAAACTGCATTCTAGGGGGCTAGAAATTAAGCTGGTGCTCTCGAATGTTGTTGATGCAAGGATGTGTTATGAGATGGAATTGGGCTTGCTGATGTCTGTCATCACAGTATAATTCCTTTTATAGGGCAATTCCCTTCCTTTCTTTATCAATTAGATTTGCTGCTGCTATGCTTTTTAAAATATTTGCTGAATCTTTCAAGATTCTGAATACTTCACTTTCTTGTGGATCAAAAAATCTGTTATGCAGGTTTCTGATTTTTCTGACACGAAGTATTACTAATATCACAGGCATTTCTCTAAGATTTGATGCAGCCAAGAAACAAACTGTTGTCCCTTCTTGGAGGCAACACCCAGCTGGACATAAAATTCACTCTTTCTGCTTCTGGCAGTTTAAATACGTTAAGAGATCTAATAAACCATGTATTTCCAGATAGCTACAGGTAACGATAAAAAGAATGAATCCGAAATAAATCTATAAAAAATGAAATGAAACAAAGCATTATTAACTGGACAGATCAATTGGATATATAGCATTTTGTGTTTGAGTTTCCCATCTCTGCAAGAAGACAAAGGGAAGTTGATCATAGCAGGGTATTTTGGTAGTTATTGCTGCCTTCTGTGCAAGTTTTATAGCTTCTCTGTTGTGGGCACAGCTGTTGTTTGGGTTTGTAAAGAAAGGAAGTCAAAATTCACATTTATCTTCTTCCCGTAGTCAAAACTTTCTCTTTCCCACCATCCTTATCACTTTGTTTATTTTTTCCTCCATGATCTTCACTACAGAAAAATAGCAGATCTCTAAGTGCAGTATCTCCAATCTGCATACAGAAATACAGTGGGGGGAGTTTGGATGGGGGAGCATTTTCTATTCTTTGCTAAAAGTTTTTTTATTGCATAAATGAGAATTATTCTTGGGTATATAGATAGATCTGACTTGTTTTTCTAAATTATAATATTTCAAAGTGTGACTTGTTAGTTATATGTGCTTATATAACATGCAGCATGAGAGCAACAGGAGCAAAAATGTTCTGCTGCTGATTTTCACTGGTACTCAAAGGTCTGATGCATCTCGCTGCACTGTCTAACAATAGTCAGCTAGCATTGATGGATTCCAGATTCCCTGATACTGGTTTTTTTCCATTGTGACAATGCTATGGTGAAACTTTTCACCATGTTCATCACTGATTGAATCTAGATTTTTGGGAAAGAAGCCAAGTATGAATGCAGAAAATGAATCTTCAGTGACAATGTCGTGCTTCATAATCTTGTATGCTGTAAGAAGTTTGTCAGCAGTTGAGTGTAGTCTGGTGCCCTGTAGTTGCCAAGATAATTCTCAACGACATCCTTGAATGCTTTCCAGACAATATTCTCTGGCCCCATTCACAGACCTTTGAACTGCTTATCATTGATGACATATTTGATATGTGGATACACAAAAATGACTTCTTTAATCTTGATATCAATTATTCTTGGAAACAGCTGCCTCAAACAATGAAAACTTTCAACCTTCCTTATTCATCACTTTTACAAATTTTTTCATCAATCCAAGTTTTATGTGAAACAGAGGCAAAAATATTTTTGTTGGCTCAATAAGTGGTTTATGTGCCATGTTTTTCTGTCCTCTTTCAGATTTCAGCATGGCAATTTTTTTAATGTAATGTGAATCTCTTGCATGGCTGTCTCAATATGTAACATCCTATTCACACATGTAACAACAGTATTTGGTATATCTGAGCTGCATTCCAAGCAACACAATTACTACTTTTAGATCTCTACAGATATCCCAGTTGTATTTGGTGGACTAGACAACAACAGTTCCATGTTTTCGTATGTTTCTTTTATGTGTACAGATATCCAACAGGTAATGAAGAGTGTACATTGAAAAAACAGAAAGTTTCTCTAAAACTGAATGTAGGTTAAATCAGGGGTCACCAACTTTTTGGACTTCAGGGACCACCTGGGAAAATCCCCCAAAAAGTCTGCAGAAAAATTCCCCAACCTGGTTTCTTACTGATCAATCATTCTTTATTTGGGATCACAGGATACCAGCTCCAGCTCTGTTCTCAGGGGGAGAGAGAGAGAGAGAGAGAGAGAGAGAGAGAAAGAGAGAGANCAGGGGGAGAGAGAGAGAGAGAGAAAAAAAAAAAAGAGAGAGAGACTTTTGGCTCCATGCAAGGAAAGGAGCAGAAGTCTTTCTTTTTCTCCCCCAAACTCTGCCAGTAATTAGTCTTTGTGAGACTTATTGCATCAGCGCAGCCTCTTGGAGCAGGGTGCCTTGCAGGGCCCAGAGACTCATTTCTGGTGGAGTTTGGGGGAGAGAAAGACTTGAGCTGCTTTCCTTGCATGCAGCCAAAAGGGGAAGAAAGAAGGGGAAAGAAGCAGCCAGGTGGCCAGGGCAGGTGTGTGGGGCAAGTGGGGCAAGTTCCCTCCTCCGTCCTTCCCCACTCCCCTCACTACTTCATGTTGTTTGCAATGCAAGCGACACAAGCCTTGTGTTCCTGTGGGCCATGTGGGTGGAGCAGTCTGGATTAATTACTTTGGGGGGTGCTTTGGGGTAATATTTCTCTGCGGACCACCAAAATTTTCTCATGGACCACCAGTGGTCCCCAGACCACTGGTTGGTGACCACTGGGTTAAATTACAGGTTATTTTTTACAAACCGCTTTCTATTGATACCAAAACTATATGGACATGCCTTTGATATCATAAGCTTGCAGTCTTAAGTCCACTTCTTCAGTTGACTAACATCAAGAAATGTATTTTGTGGATTCAATTTTTGGTTGACCTGATTGCATGTGGCTTTGAGGGAGAACTGTGGCTTTATAGATAGGCCTAGTCTGGAACAGGGTGCATAAACCTGATGTCTTCCAAGATTTTTCAATGTCATTTCAACCCAAAGACAGCCATGTTTGCTGAGGCTTGAGGTTTTTAGTTCAATCCATTATCGGAAAGTCTTGCCTATCTTATTCCTATTCCTGTGAGAAATAATCACCACTTACAGAATATTGTGATAAAGACTACATGCTTTATGTTAAAAATGAGAAATTGATAGTAATTCTGATAGCTTCATTACTTCAAATTTAGATAGTATAACATTTTAAGGTGAAATGCATGCATTATACAGTAACGATGGAGTTCTTGAATGGAAGCAGTACACTTTTTTTGTGGTAGTGAAGGTAAAGCCAGAATCTTCCACATTCTATACATTCTCCCTGCTGTAGCAGATTTTGTTTACATTTTCTTTAAAAGACTATGTAACAAGACATGACATGTACGCTTATACGTTGCATTACGCACAATGCTCGAATACACGCAGGAGCAAAAGTTAACGTGGAAGTGGTCGCTCCTTTGAAAGGAGGGAGAAGGGAGATACGGCTCTTTTTTTTCTAAGGAAAGTTTCCAAAAGGATCGAGCCTTTCTCCCTCTTTCGCCTTCCCCCACCCCGTTTGCAACGTGTTGCAATTCCGCTTAGTAACGTCCCGGTTGCCAAACCGCTGAAAGTTTGCCTCCACTTTGGAAATCTTAAAGAAAGCTTTCCTCCCTCACTCCCCCCTCCTCGCCTCTTTCCCTTCCGCCCACAACTGGCTGGGCAGCCAGTGGGGTTCGTGACGCAGCGTCTGAATTCTTAGAGGGCAGGGAGGGGCTTCTGGGGGCTTGCTTTTTTCTCCCACCGCCCCGTCTTTCTCTCCCATCACCTTCTTAACGGGAGGAGGGTTTGGAGGTGGAAAGCTACTGCATCCAGACAGCGCGGCGACAGGGAGCCAGAGGAGAAAGAAGATCCACCGCGCTTCATCGAGTTGTCTTCCCCTCACCTCGTCCGAGATGAGGCTTCCCAGACCCCTCTTTTCAACGCGGCCTCGCCTGCTAAGTTATACCCTGGGCATCCTCTTCATCCTTGAGATCGGACTCTATGCTTTTCCTTCAGGTAAGCTTCCTCTTCCCCACCCTTCTAAATTTGCGGTGTTTTGAGATGGGAGTAGGTTGGGGAGAAGGTGATTGTAGCACATCCTGCATTTCTTTTTTCTTTTTCTTTTTTAAAAGTAGGATCTTGAATCCTCACTAATTTAGAAAATTTCCCCACCATTCCTTCTCCCTTTTTTGTTGGACAGTTGTAGGGCCCTTGGGGGTGTGTGCCTGCGAGTGGTAAAGGAAGGAGAGACCTGAATGAAACCAGATGTGTCTTGGAATGGCAAAGGGAGGAGGCTGGTTGGTGTAAACGACAGCCTGTTTTTTTAAAACTTGTTTCTCTTGCCCCCCTCCAACAACAACACCAGCAACAAAAACCATCTCTAGATGGAAGAGTTGCTTTCCAGAATGTCCCAGTGACATTTGAACAAATTCTCTAAGAAGGGAAATTGGCACATAAAAATTCAGTCCCAATACTCAGAGTTAGATTTGGGGATTTCACTATATGACAATTGCAGTTCAGTTCTGCTGATCTCAACATGTCCAGACATAACAAAAGCCACATACAGTACACCATTTCATGCCAGTCAACCTTTGTAGAGAATGCAAGAGTTTATTTTATTTATTAGATTTTTACTTTACCTTTATTACTTTATATGTAATTCAAGGCAGGAAACATAACAGATAACAGATAATCAGAGTTGGGAGGGACTTGCCCAAGCAGGAGACCCTACACCATGGGAGTCCAATCTCTTCTTGAAAGTCTCAAGTGATGGCGCTCCCACAACTTCCAAGGGCAAGCTGTTCCATGGGTTGAGTGTTCTCACTGTCAAAAAGTTTCTCCTTATTTCCAGGTTAAATCTCTCTTTGTTCCATCCATTATTCCTTGTCTGGCCTTCGGGTGCTTTAGAAAATAGCTTGACCTCCTCTTCTCTGTGGCAGCCCCTCAGATATTGGAAGACTGCTATCATGTCTCCCCTGGCCGTTCTCTTCACTAGACTTGCCATGCCCAGTTCTTGTAACCATTCTTCATATGTTTTAGTCTCCAGTTTCCTAATAATCCTGGTTGTTCTTCTCTGTACTGAGTCTTTTTATGATATGGTGACCAAAATATACATATTACTTCTTCATCCTATTTCCCCCACATCAACATCTTGTGAGGATGGTTGGGTTGACAGAATATGACTAGCCAGCTTTCATGCCTGAGGGGGAGCTAGAACTCACAGTCTCTGGTTTTTAGACCAGCATCTTAATCACCACACCAAACTAGCTTTCCCCCAAAACAAAAGAGTTATCCAAACACACACAAAATATTCTACATTTGTGCTAGAGAGGAAGGTAGATGAGAGGCATGGATTCCAAGATTTATATTAAATTATCAATTTAATAATTGTGGTGGACCAGTGTGGATCTTGTTTGTAGCAAAGACTTGAAATAATAATAAACCTAATATATATTACAGTTCAAAGGAAGAGATTCCATTTGCCATATCTATTTAAACATGTGTCTTTAGCAGTATTGTAACGGCTGGAACTTCAAGAACTGAATGTAAGTACCACTTGCTCAGGACCATGCTAAGTTTCAAGGAATGGTTGTAATATGAGGACTACTTGTATTATCACAGGTTTTTCCTAATCCCATTTTCCTGTGAGTTTTCAAGATTCCATTCAACTCTAGAAATTACTTTCATTTTTCTTTGGAATGAATGGGGAACAAAGACCTCCATCTTTCCTAGCAATTAAAATAATATTCAGGTTTCATTACACGACAGCACAAAACAAGAGTGAGCAAACTGGGGCCTTCAGATGTTGCTGAACTTCTATTGTCTAGGAAAGGGGTATCTATTTCATTGAACACAGTCAGGATTGTGTTTCATCTCGGTGGGCGTGGCCACTCTGGGTGTGGCCAGCTTGACACCTGTGGCCAAATGCTAAGGCAGGACTTCCCTCAGACCCTCCCTCACTGTCATTATAATCTTCCTCCCTTCCTCCCTCCCTACCTACCTTCTCTTCTTTTTCATTCTCCTTTATTCTTTCTCCCCCTTTCCTTATTTTTCCTTCCTTGCTCTCTTCCCATCTTTTCTTTTTCTTTCTCTTTCCTCTTTCCCTTTCTTCTTTCCTGTCCCTTCTTGCATGCTCAAATGCAAAAGGGGAAACATTTCTCCTTTTGTTTTGTTTTTAATTTGTTTTGCTAGCCCTCTGCCAGGGACAATGTAACCCAGGGGTGTGTGTTCGCATAGCTCTCCCAAGCTCTCTTTTCGCTGGCAGAGGTACCACAGGCCAGTCCTGTGCTGTTTCCAGGGCAGCTTGGTGGTCCAGACCTAAGCACTCTGCAGGCTGGATCTAGCCCACGGGTCTTGAGTTTTAACACCCCAGGTCTAGCACCTCTGGTCATTGAGCATGCTGGCTAGACTGAAATTTCTTCAGAGAATCAATAATTATATTCTTTTCTCCCTACTTTCCTCTCTTCTTTAAGTAGCATTTTTTTTTCGCTGTTGTTCCAATTGTCAATCCCTATCCTGTTTCTTTTGAATGTTCCTGTCCTGTTTCATAAAGTGCCACATGTTATAGGCAAAGTGATAGTTGGCCTTCTTATCTGGCTTAGTTGCTTTTCTTTTCAGCACATCACTACTCAGTGGAAAAATATCTACTGATGAGGACACTGAAGAAAGTCAAAATAAAAAGGACAGAGGAGGTGACAGATATCATTGGAACTCAAAAAACAAAATGCTGGGAAATGCTGGGAGAGAAATGGCTGAAGTGGAGGTTGGCTAGTGACCAGAGAGGAGGATATATGCATATATCTCCCAGTGCTTCTCAAACATACCTCTGATAACATTTGTTAATGGTATCTGCCTTTGCCACCCAAGTAATTTATGGTGAAGCATTACACAATTTATACAGGTAGAAACTGTATAATGCAGATAAGACTTTTTTTTATATCAGTACAATGAACAATAACTTAAGTTTCACTCACAGGCAAAGAGGGAGAGATGAAGGCAGCATTGGAGAAAAAACTGCTGGTGACCTCAGAGCATGATTGTGGTTTGTTAAGTATTTTTGGATATTGCATAATGATAATGCATTCCCCCACCCCACACCCTGGTCAAATTGTCCTTGAGTCACAAATGATAGATATGGTCAGTTTCTTTTTTGTAAAAAGAAATTTATTTATTTATTTTAATTATGAATTATTTATTGCTGCCTATCTCATAGCAAATGGCTCTGGGTAGCCATTTAATATAATAATAATAAGCCATAATAATAGCCTCAACTAATTAATCATTGTGTGATTATTCATATTTAGGATTCAGAACTTTATAGTGTCTGAGTACTAAATATATATGTATATAAAAGAAGAAAATGAAATTAGCATTTAGTCATTGCTATCTTAGCCCTCATTTCCTATTTTCTATATTTCCTATTTTGTAGGAAATACAAAACAATAATATTATTTCAATTTACATCTAAATCTATTCATTGGCTCTTGGTGAAGTCTGTGATCTCTCGGGATCATAATGTACAATAACAGAAATCAAGACTTTGCTTTGGCTCTGAATGTTCCACTGATAGCCATGGTCCAAAAGATGCATTCATCATGGACCAGCCAGACTTCTTCCATAAATATCTATAAATCATATCTATCATGCTATTCCATTTTTGGACATTATGCAGAATGCAAAAATGATAATAATATGACCAAACAAATTAAGTAGACCAAACAAATTAAAAGTTTCAGATAAGGAAACATAGCTGAAACTAGTTTATGCTAACTTCCAGTCCCCTGAGACTCCAGACCTAATAACAAAACTAGATCATAAGGGATATCTGGAAAATAAGAAGGGATGGAATTGACTTCTTGAGAGGAAAGAATGTTCCAAAAGTCTCTATTAATTTATCTGTCTGTTCTAGCTTTTTGCCATCTGCATGCAGCTTGAATTTGTTTAATTTCATTTTACCTGAAAACAACTACATGTTGTTTTACCTGAAAACAACTACATGTTTTTTCATATAGTATTTCTCATATGCATTATTTTTGTTACATTTTTGTTGCATGTAATCTGTCTTGAGATTCACTGCAAACTGTTCAGTTATCTGCTATAGAGTGCCAACTTCATAGAAAAGTATGCATACATTTTTGTTCTCAAACAGTATATTTCCACTCTCATCACAGTAGCACATACATTTTGTCCACAAACATATTATTAAGGGGGCATCATGTGTTCTTGTGTTACTTCCTTCTTAGGGTTGAACAGTTTTCTAAGCATGTTTTATTTCAGTCATCTCATGTTTTATTTCAGTCATATGCCACTATAATTCTCTTCAGCAATCAACTTCACAAAGCTGATTCTATAATTCAATCCTATTGTCTTCATCATATGCTTTCTTTAAATCTACATTTAAATCAGTGAATAAATATTTCTCTGTATATATTACCATGTATAGATGTATTACATCTAGGTTACTACTGTGTTTCCTCAAAAATATGATCTACTCCAAAAATAAATCCTAGCTTCTGTCTGGTTGAACTTTTTTTTTTAGTCCCACAAACTTCTTTTGTTGCCCTGCATGTGGCGGAAATGGCAGCTCCGTTTACTGGCCTGCATCGCTCTGCATCTCCCTTCTACCTTCGAAGGAGGAACACAACGCTATGAGGAGAAGCAGCAGAAAATAGGGCTGCCATTTCCAGAATGGAGAAGGAAGACATTGGGCAATGCAGGCCAGTGAAAAAGGGAGGACAGGCAATCACTGTACTGTGCAAGGAAGGAAGGAAGAAAGAGAGGGAGAGGGAGAGAGAGAAAAATAATACATCCCTGAAACCCTGGTATAACTCTCCAAGGTTGGATCAGATCTCTCTCTCTCTTTCTCTCTCTCTCTCTCTCTCTCTGCTCACAGCCACACACACACCACACAACACACCCACCACAGTCACACACACACAATTAGATTGCGCTCTCGTGCTCTCATTCCTTGTGGTGGTGGCACTTCAGTGCCTGGCCAGCTGGGATTTCCCCACTTCTCATTCAGCTGCTTTCCCTCCTTCTTCTCTCTGCCCCACAAAGGCAATATGCCTTGGAAGGGAAGTGGGAAAGAAGTTTCTGTTGGGAGAGGTCCTGCCCTGCAGTCAAAACTTCAAATCCACACTTTCAGCTGTTTGCGGCCTTGATGGTCTGGCCGCTAACCCATCACAGCCTCGCTTCGTGGCTGTGGCGCTAGTGCATCATTCAGTCTCCTGTTTCGTTATGGCAGCGAGGAAGGAGAAGAACCAAGCTGGCAATCATGCACAGGGTTGCTGAAGCTGCCACCGCAAGACTAGGCAGTTGTCAGCATGTTGATGTCCTGTCTGCGGGGCCCTCTGATAAGCCAGTGCAGCTTATCATGCATGTGGTAGCTTCGCATCCCTGCCTCTCTTCGTCCTGCACTCCCCCAATACCTCGCTTAGTGACTGCAGCACTGGAGCATTGCTTGTCCTCCACCACCCTGCCTCATCTCCTGCTCTGTTGTGGCCGCAAAAAAATAAGACCTACTCCAAAAATAAACTCTGGTGCTTATTTTGGCGACCAAAAATTTAAGACCAGGTCTTATTTTCAGGGAAACATGGTATATTATGTGGATCTACTATTGAAGTATTTTGCAAATTCAACTTGTACAAAATGTGATTTATAAATTTTAGTTAGATATTAGAATCAGTTACAACCTTCATAAAGATCAATATTGGCCATTAAATAATTTTGTATATTCTTTCTATTTATAGTTACCAATTGACAGTTGATAATATTACCATTATCAATTACAGTTGGTAATATTTAGTACCTTTCTAAACAAAAATGTCATCTGTAAACATCAAATGCCCTCCAGTATTATAGATTTTTCCCACTGAAACAACCTGAGAGCACTAAAAGTTTTATAAAGATAAATAGATAGATTGATTAACAATTGTAGCTAATTAGGCAACATCTAACATATAGCACAATGGGAATACTTAGGCATTGACAGTAAGTAGCACAATGGTGTTACCTATAAGAAGGTATGGTTATATTCAACCTGAATGCATGCTATTTCAGAAAATGAAATATTTGTAATGATTATATAAATGAAACTCAAACTAATACAATGTAGCAAATTGTATTAATAAAAACATTTTCATTCAGCAGTGAAGGCAAGTGTTTTTTCCAGGGCAAAAATTTTATAATTTTTGTTGTAGCTACAGAAGATTCCCTTTACTGTTATCTCAGTCAGCTGCATTTAAGTCATCAAAATATGAAGAAAACCTACCTGTAAAAATAGTTACTTATAAGGTCATTTCTTTAACATCCCCCCACATTTTCTGAGCCCAGGTTTTTAGAAGATTTAAATTTAACCAGCCTTTCAGTTTTACATCCAGAAGATTCCAGGGTCATCTTCAGATTATCTCCAGGTAGGTCCTGAAAAATTTGCACCAAAACTTTTGAAGAGTCATACCTAGTCAGTACTAAACTAAGAAAAAAACCCTCAATGAAATTTATAGAAATGTCATTTTTCTGTTTCATCCAAAATAAATGCTAGTGAAGTTGTTATAAAATACGTATTGTTGAGCACCTAAATATAAGCGTGTTCCAAATAATTTTGGAACAACAATGTTCCAAATAATATCAGGTGTTTACCTCTCAAAAAGATACAAGGATAGTGCTGGCATTATGGCAATGGAATGATAATATATTGCAAAGATATCTGATATCCTAATCTCAAACCATGAAGGGCAAGTGTGGCCAACTCAGAGCCTGCTAACCACAGGAAGGCTCTGGCTAAACTATTTGGTCCTGTAGTATGTGACCCAATCATGATGAAGAAGATAATGTCAATCGAAGGATTATTAACACAACACTCTTATTGAAAATTGGGTTCCTTGTACTCTGTTGCCTGTATAGTTGGCTTAGAATCATAGAATAGGAAAAGGCTTTTTAGATTATTGAATAACTTTCAGTTCAGCAAAGGAACCGTGTTAAAATATCTTCATCAAATTATTGCCTATGCCCCAGATGAATACAGCTACGAAGAGGAACTCAAATCTCTCTGGACATTTGGTTGCAATGTCAAATTGCTTTTATTGTTAAAAACTTGTTCTAACATTCATTTGGAATCATTTTTCTTGTAATTTAAATCAATTATTATATGTCCTGTACTGTCATTTAATAGGGAACAAGTATTGATCTGTAATATCCTTTCAGGTATATGAATGTGTTTTCATATGTCTTCTCTTTTCTTCGCAAGATGAAGTATTTCAAGTTCTTTATCTTGATAGAACTGAGATTCTATGCCCAAAAACCTGTACAGGTAGTCCTTGAGTTATGAACACAATTGAGCCCAAAATTTATTTTGCTAAGTGCAAAAATTGTAAAGTAAATTTGCTCTATTTTACAACTTTTTTTGCCACAGTTGTTAAGTGAATCATATTTGTTTAGTTGGTAACATGGTTGTTAAGTGAATCTGGATTTTCCATTGACATTATTTGTCAGAAGTTTGCAAAAGCTGATCACATGACACCAAGAAACTGCAACCATTGTTAGTATGAATCACTTGCCAAGCATCTGAATTTTGATCATGTGACCATTGGATTGCTACAACAGTCAGTGTGAAAACAGTCATAAGTCACTTTTTTCAATGCTGTGGTAACTTTGAATGGTCACTAAATGATTCATGAGTCAAGGCTACCTGGATTGCCATTCTCTGAAAGTGTTCCATTTTCTTCTTAAAATATAATTCCAAGAACTACACTTCGATTTGTAGATTTGTAGTCTGTCTAAAGCAGATTAAACCTGAACAATTATTTCCCATGATTTGGAAACTATGCTACTGTTAGTGCAGCCTGAAATTACATGATGCATGAATAACAATGTGTCTTTGTTAAATTGGTTATATTAGATTTCTTTAATCTATAAAGATAATTTTGAATCTTATTTCAGTGGTGGTAACTATCCATATAATTTTAGATCTTCTGTAAATTTAATAAGCATTACAATTTGATTATGATTTGATATATACACACACATACATATATATAAATACACACATATATATACATACATACACACACACACACACACATACACATATATATATATATATGGTTTGTGGATCTTTCACATATCTTGTATGTGGAACTAAGACTAACCTGAGCACATCCAAGCCCCCACCTGAACAGAACACACCCCCAGCCAATCAGAACACAACCAACCCCCCCTACCAATCAGAACACAGCCAAACCC
>BHFT01035955.1:0-35903 GCA_004320025.1 Laticauda laticaudata | reverse complement strand
CAGCAAATACCACCTCTGACTGGCCCTGCCCTCATCTATTCTCTGCCTCCCAAGTCCCAGCTGATTGGCTGGGTCTTCTTTTGTTGCCCTCCACAGGAGAACGGAGCTGGAAAGCAGGTTAGTGGGGTCGGGAGGGAATGGGATTTTGCAGTGACCTTCCCCCAGGAGTGGGGACGGAATGGAGATTTTACAGTATCCTTCCCCTGCCAACCCCACCAAGCCACGCCCACAGAACCAGTAGTAAACATTTTTTAATCCCACCACTGATCCTAACCACTACACCACCACAGCTCATTTACGACCTTTCTTCCTACAGTTGTTAAGTGAATCACTGCAGTTGTTAAGTTAGTGACGCTCTGTTCAGTGTATCTGTGTTTGCCATTGATGTCGCTTTTCAGAAGCTTGCAAAAGGGGATCACATGAGCCCTGGGATATTGCAGCTGTCATAAATATGAGTCAGTTGCTAAGAGTCTGTATTTTTATCATGTTGCCCTGAGGATGCTGCAATGGTTTTAAGTGTAAAAAATGGTTATAAGTCCATTTCTTTAGTGCCATTGTAACTTTGAATGGTCACTACATGAACTGTTGTAAGTCGAGGACTACCTGTTCTTGGAAAAGACAAGTTGCTGAATAAAAAAGAAAGGAAAAGGTCTCATATGCATGCATACTGTCTCAACTGTTCTACAACCCTGATGACAAAAAAGAGAAGGAAAGATTGTAGATATCAATAGTCCTAGTGGAAACCTTGAAATGTAGAAGCCAGCAACTTCCTTGAGTCATAGTTTTAAATAATTCTAAAATCCAGAAAGATGTAGGAGAGCCTGGCGCCTGGAAACTGTTGCAGTCGGTGCAGATGGTATACATCAAGTTAAGATGGTTTTGTTGTCTTTGTCTCCTCCCACCCGATAAAACTGCATCCAAGACATATTTGCTAAAATAGGTGGAGGTCAGGAGGGAGAGCTTTCACAGGAGGCTCATGCTAGCCTAGATTAAATATTGACATCCCTGACACTGCCATGGCACGATCTAAATAGGTTTTGAAGCAGACATCACATTCTAACACTGGCTGCCATGCAACCTAGGGGAATGGGGAAGAGTCTGCTCTTTGTGGAAATAAAACCCAAAGGGTTTCCTTGGACCCATGACATCCATTCCCCAGATCTTTGGATAACCATGATTTAGCAAAGATACAGGGAAAAAATGATTTATCAGCTGCTCACTAGAAATGGCAAAAAGGTATGTACTGGGCAGATCTACACAGTTCCTGCTTTCCTAATCCCTTCCAACAAGACAATATATTTTCAGGCAAATGGAAAAGGATGGACTACATTTCAAGACTGATGGATGAGGTAATTGATTATTGATCGATTATGTGCCATCAAAGCAATGAGGATTCCAGCAAGCATAAAGATAGCTTTTCTCTATGGTGATCTGTCCCTAACCTGATCCAAGGCATCCATTGCTACTTAATGCTGGTCTTCCAATTCTTTCCTGCCACCTTTCATAGCATTGGAGCTGGGTCTTCACATGATGTATCTCAAGTAGGATAACTTGAGCCTGGTCATTTGTGCCTTGAGTGGGAACTCTGAGTTGATTTGTTCAATGATCCATCAATTTGTTTTCTTGGTTGCCCATGGCATTCTCAGGAGTCTTCTCCAAACCCAAAGTTCAAAAACATCAATACTCTTCTTACCCTACTTTTACAAAGTCCAACATTTGCTTCCACAGAGTGTCACAGGGAATACCATGACTTGCATGATTCTGAGCTTTTTATGTATAGATTCAGGACAGCATCTGAATATCTTCTACAAGGCCTTCATGGCTGCCTCCACCAAGAACTAGTTTGCAGCATATTTCCAGACTGCTTATTCCTTTACTGTTAATGCTTAATCCTAAAAGGCAGAAGATAGCTGCCATTTCAAAATCTCCTTTGCCAATTCTACATGTTATATTCAATTTGTCTTGTTTATATTTAATTTTAGACCCCTTTTTTCACTATGTCTCATGACTTATTATTGGAACTTGCAGATCCTTTGCATTTTCAGCTATCGCAGTAGTGTCATCAGCATTGTGCAGGTTATTGATGTTTCTCCCTTCACTTTTAAAATCATGTTCATCTTCTTCCAATCCAGCTTCTGTTAATATATATTCAGCACAAAAATAAATGGTGTGTGTGTGTGTGTGGGAGAGTATATAGCTCTGTCTCACTCTTTTGCAAACCTGCAGCCAGGTTATTTTGCCATATTCGATCTTGTACTTTGACTTCCTGACCTATACATAGGTTTCAGATAAGGACAATGAGAAGGTCTGGGATTCTCATTTCTCCAAGCATATTTCATAGCTCAACATGATCAATGGGATATCAATAAAGCAAACCCTGACTTCTTTTTGGAATTTTGGAGGTTTCTTGATTATCCATCATGCATCTGTAATAATGTCTTATGTTCGTTCCTTGGCCTTAAAAAAAAAGAGCCAGCTTAGACATTTAGCATCTCTTTTTGCATGTATGGTTCTAATCTGCATGGATGCTGATCAGTATTATTTTACTAGCATGTGAATTAAGGATATTGTACAATAGTTTGCACAATCTGTTAAATCTCTTTTTTTGTTGACTAATCTCTGTTAGATCTCTTTAATATAGACTAATCTCTTCCAATCTGTTGGCCACTATATTGTTTTCCAGATTGGTTACAACCTTCACTGATTATTCTTCAGTTGCCTGCAGACATCTATGGGTTCCTGTAGCCTTCTGACTTGATAAGGACCAGAATGCTGATCTAACTTAATCTTTTCATACTAGAAGTTCTTGTCTTTTTCTAAGTATCGAGAATGTCTTCTAAGTGTCAGGTGTTGACATTTCTACCGTACAGCATGTTATTACATTCCTCCCATCTTTATTTGAACTACTTTGAACCAGTTAATATCTGTCCTCTGGAATTCTTTAGGTAATCAGTCTGAAGCTGGAACTTCCTTCAAAGACCTTTTGGAAGACTTTCTTTGTGGAAAAATGTATTTGTTTCCATATTCAATGTCTTTACAGATGTTGTTCTAATTCTGCTTCTTTCTTCTTTCTTCCAACAGCTCTCTTAACTCCTTGTTAAGTTTCTTCCTAAGATGTTTGTCTTTCTTGGCTTTGGCTTCTCTTCTTGGCAGTTTCCACAGTTTGCTCCAAATCTGTTATGCTTTTTGTTTGTTTTTTCTTCACCTTTGACAGACTCTTTTCACATTAATTCTAAACAACTTCTTTAAGTTCACTCCACAGTTCTCCTGGCTCCCTATCAATGAGATTCAAAGTGATTCCTGATGTTCTCCTTGAAATAGGTGGGTCAAGATCATATTTTGGAAACTGGTTGTCTTCCATTTCTTTAGTTTAATTTGGAATTTGCACATAAGTTTATGAGCTGTTCTACAGTCAGCATCTGGCCATGTCTTTGATGCTTTAACAGAGGTCCTCCATCTCCTATAGGCAATAATATAGTAATTTGATTTATATATACTCCATTGGGTGATGTCCAGATATACAGTCATTGTTTTGGTTGTTTGAAGACCGTGTTAGCTATGAAGAAATATCTAGAATGGCAGAAATTTGTAGGTAATTCTATTACATTTCAGTTTTCTCAGCATTATAATCCAATGACATTTCCCCCCTTATTTTTCCAGTATTGGGATTCTAGTCTCCATTCACAAAAAGTATACCTTGCTTGCATATTCTATCCATTTCAAATTGAGCTTGATCATAAAACTCATCAACCTTTGCATTAATGACCTGCACATAGACCTGGATTGTTGGATAAAAGGGTGCCCATGAAGTCTAATTGGTTTATTTGATCATTGATTGCATGAAATGCATAAAATGCTCTTGCTATACCTTTCCAACTATAAAAGCAATGCAGCCCTTTCTTTATTTTGTATGTCCTGAAAAATAAACAGCATGATCTTCTGAGAGAAAGTGTCCAATCCCAGTCCATTTCAACTCACTGATGTCTAAGATGTCAATGTGTAGTCATTTCATATTTCACTGTGTTGAGCTTCTTCATGTTTATGCTTCTTATGTTCCATGTTCCCACTGTACAATAATCCTGTCTTTGCAGCTTTTTCTGTAAAAAAAAGTTTCTATTAGCAACTATCTGTCTCAAAGGCTTCAATCTAGCCGTGTCATAAATACCATTAGGCTCACAGTTCTTCCTCACTCAGATGTTGGGTGCCATCCAACTTGTAGGGACTCATGTGGCACTATATGATCAATCATTTTATATGTTCTAATCTGTGTGATTTTCTTTGAAAAATACAGAAGTGATTTACAATTGCCGCCTCTCATGCAGTATGAATGGATGCCTTTGCCATTGTCACTATGCTGATCATCTGGAATGAACTGGGATGAACTTCATGTTGGGAATACATACTCTTAACATATACTCCAGGAGTTCTTCATTCATCCCTCCTAAGAAAATCAGGTGATACATACAATGAAGTTTTCAAACTTCAGTTTAGATTCATAATACCTATGATAGATAATATCTATCATACAAGAAGTGGTAAAAAACCAAATAGCCAGAAAGGAGCAACTGCTGACACTATTTTCAAAAAGAGACAAAAATATCTGGAATTAGTCAGATTGACACCAATTCTTGGGGCAATTTTAAAGTAGATTATAAAATGATGAAACTAAACAGCTTGAACAGCAGTAATTTCTATAAGTCAACATGGATTTGTTAAAAACAACTCTTGACTATTTAACATCTCATTTTTTAATGTTATAAATTTCTATAATACATTCCTGGGATGCTGCAGAGATACCTTAATTTCAGCAAGGATTTGACAGAATATTCTGTGAAATTCTGATTTTAAAAATAAGAAAGATCATGACTCAGCTCAACATCAGGTGATGGCACTCATGCAGTTTTCTTGGCAGAATTATGGAAGATAAAACCTTTCAATGGCTCATTCAGGTGATCCTCAACTTACAACCTCAACTGAGGCCAACATTTCTGATGCTAAGTGGGATAGTTGTTCAGTGAGCTTTGCCCTATTTTATAACCTTTTATGCTATACTAAAGCATGATAATTTGCTACCATAAAAATGGAGGAGGTGAATTGCTTGCAGAGAGGAAGGTTTTCCTTGACTAATAGCAGATGATTATAATGACTGCAGGGGTTGGGAAACCATAAGGTGAACAGAACAGAATAGATGAGGTTTTACATTCATAGCTCCAAAGCCCCCCTCTTTATTGGACACACTTGAAACAGAGTTGTTGTTATTGATAGGGGAAACTATGTAAAATCTGAAATGGGTAGTGTTATTTTCCTTCCTACTGAAAGCAATGGCTACAAAAATACAATATATATTATGTGCACAAGTAGATGAGAACACAAATAAAAATAAGAAACTCTCCTGTCAGTTTTATCCAGTAGTTCCTCTGCCAACTTATGAAACTGAAATAAACTTACACATTTCTGTTCAGTGTACATGTATGCGCATAATGTATTTCAGTATATATTTCTGAGAAACTGGACAAATGGTGAGGTAACATGATTTTTAAGATGTGACACACAGCGTTAGGATAGCTGTTTCTAATTTCTTTTTCATTCCATTTACAATTAGAATAGCCTCAAGGAACAAATTTGTGGACCTTTCAATTGAGGCCTGCAGATTAAAATATGTGTCTACCCGTTAGTACTTTCATCCCTATAAAATTTGTAAGCTTATAACCCTTGAACAATAAAACAGTAAACAGGCAGTCCTTGACTAATGATCACAATTGAGCTCAGAATTTCGGTTGCTAAGCGAGACAGTTGTTAACTGAATTTTCGCTCAGTTTACAAACTTTCTTGTCACAGTTGTTAAGTGTATCACTGCAATTGTTAAGTTAGCAACATGTTTGTTAAGTGAATCTGCTTTCTCCATTGACTGCTTGTCAGAAGGTCGCCAAATGTGATCACATGACCCTGAGACACTGCAACCAAATGTTGATCATGTGACCTTAGGGATAATGCAACTTTAAAATGGTCATAAATCATTTTTTTCAGTGCTGTTGTAACATTGAACAGTCACTAAATGAACTATTGTAAGTCGAGGACTACCTATATAAAAATAAGAACATTCGCTTGAAAATCTTCACAAATTTTGGACTAACAGTCAAACATTAGCCAGAATATTGGACACAGTTACAGCCATGGAAGAGATTTGGAGCCTTTTAGTCCAAGAAACAGAAACAGAATACTTTCTACATGATGGTTGTGCATTCGTTAGCCAAGCATCTTTGACCTCAACAGAGAACAAGAGCTAGCAAAGAAGTTGTGTGCCCTTAAGCCACACACACATACACACACAACCCACCCACCCCAACCCTGACTGCTCTTTAGAAGGCCAGATTCTGAAGATGAAACTCAAGAGACTTTGGCCACCTAATGAGAAGGAAGGACTCACTGCAGAAGAGCCCAATGCTGGGAACGATTGGGGGCAAAAGAAGAAGGCGATGGCAGAGAATGAGGTGGCTGCATGGAGTCACTGAAGCAGTAGGTGTGAGCTTAAATGGACTCCAGAGGATGGTAGAGGACAGGAAGGCCTGGAGAAACATTGTCCATGGGGTCACGATGGGTCAGACATGACTTCACAATTAACAACACAAGCCACAAAATAGTTTTAGATCAGCGAGGGGCACCTTCTGGCTCACCATGTGTTCATGGCTTTAAAAACTGGAGGGTACCATGAAATTGGGATATGCAATCTTTCATCCTTTTTGTCTTGAGAACAAATTTTGTCAGAAATCAGTTCAGAATCAATGATAACAGCAATTTATTCTTCTCTTCCTTTCTCACCTGGAAACAAAGTTGTCATAAAAGACCATTCAAAGGGTGGTTATTATATAGCTAAACGTCTGTAGAGATTCTCAGTCATCCATAGACACAGATAAACCTTCAAGTGCTTCAAGGACCCACTAAAAGGATGCAAATGACCAGCTGTCTGCAAGGAATATAAATCCTTCCATTCACCACTATCCTATCCAGAGTTTAAGAAGCTTCTTAGATGTGAAGTGAAACATCTTCAAAAGAAAAAACAAGAAAGTTGAGTTGTCTCCTGAAAAAGCACCTTTGGGACAATCCTGACCTGGATGACTGAGAATCTCTGCAGACTTTTGTTCCAGATAGAATAAGGGTCCCCACTTCCTTTTGTCTCAGGTCCTCTCCACCCATTTTTGAGTCCCTCAACAAGTTGTTCAAGCCTCCTGAGGAAAAAGCTGGGGAGGGAGAAAGGGGGGAGGGGGAAGCAAAGAAGCACAAAGCAGCAGATATATTCAAATGATGTTGGCACCCCGCTTGATTGAAGTTCTGGTTTACAAGAGAAGCCTGCCTTCTACATCCTGCTGGCCCAGCCCCTGAGTCTAATACTGCCCATAAATCTGTCAGATTCTGTCTCGTAACTAAGCACATGGTTTTTTACTGCTGACAACCTGGCAGAGTATATCCTCACCACCTGGATAATGGGGAAAGCACCAGGAAGACGCTTCCGGAGCATGTGGAAAAGCGGGCAGTGGGAGGCAATTAGATTGGAGTCCCTAGAAGTCACATTCCCAAGTTGACAAGATCAGGAGCAAAATGGCAAGGCAGGGATCAAAAAGCAGACCAGTCTCCTTCCTGCTTGAATTCATCCGGCCTGGTCTTGTAAAATTGCCAGCTCTTCCCGACTGCAAAGAGGAAATGCTTGAGCTTCTTGATGAATAGAACCTCAGCTGCTATTTAAAGCCTTCACCTCTCTCTTTGCAGAGGTGGTCTTATATTATGCTGAGGCAGAGTTTGTCTTAACCACAGTTGATCCACATATAATATCATGAGCTACTATACAAAATGGGTAGAATTATTTCCAAAAACCCAGGGAGAAAAAAAAGATGTGTCTCAGCCCCACTACAATCCTGTAGTTATGTGTAACAGTAGGGTTATCAGATCTGCTGCACAAATCCAGCCAGCCACTAGATGGCCACAAGGAGTTGGAACATTGTGTTTCTCTACTGCCATCTAGGGATCCCTCAGAATTTTGCAGTCTAGTCACAGTAAGAGTGCTATCCATTTTGCATCATGACCCCAGCCAGTGAAATGTTGTTTCTTGCAATGGTTCGTATGAAAACCCAAACCAACAAAAAGTTGTCTATCCTTATAGAGATTCCATGCAGGGAAAACTGGTTTTCCCAATGCTTCAACAGTCAATAGTTACGAAAATGCAACTATTCCAGTGAGATTGTATCCTTGACATCACTAGTAATTCATGGTCCATCTGTCTAGGAGCCATATGGACTCTGATTTTGAGGCCTTCTTAATAAGGGAGGAATGGAGGCTTGATGTTACCTTAGTGCAGTGCTTCCATTGGTCAATATTTTCAACACAAATGTGGGGGTTGGTAGCAAAAGGAGCAACTCCTCTGTATAGCCATATTCAATATTTGAGTGACCTCTTCTGTTTTGTTTTTAAAAAACCACTGTGATAAATCTGTTTATGGAATGGCATAACAGTGCCCCATAGTACTTGATAATTTGACCCCAGGCTGAGAGACCTCAACAGATTTCTGTTTTCCATTAAAGCTCCTTCCAATATAATCCTTTTAATGAATAGCATACCTGGTTTGTACTAATACCATTATCATTCATTAAGGGTCATTACATTATCTGTTTTGCTGTCCAGGGTAAAGCCTCAGAAATGGAGCATCTATTTATTTGGACTAACAATATCAGTTTTGTCAAAGAGAATTGCTTTTGCTTTATTGTATAAAACGAAGGATACTGCTCAGGAAAGGAGGAATATTCAGAGGAGGGCCTACTTAACAAAATTCAAACAGATGATGCAGATTGCTTCTCGTCAACCATTCTAATCTAAAATGAATTGAAGATCTGTTGCATTCTGTGCTGTTGTGCATAGCAATAATAAGTAATAAGTAACTACTTTAGCTAGACTGGCTATGGGCTTTCTTCCATCTGCACATAGACACAACATGAATACACCCTGGCAATATATTTTTTTCTTCTGTGTTCTAGTGACAAAATCTTCATCATTTCCCAGCCATGCTTTAAGCCATTCCCAAAGATTTGAGCTTCAAAATAATATTTCTCCCGTTATTCATACATTGTAAAGACCAGTCCCAAGATATGTAGAATTTGTCCAGCTTTACTGTCCATTTGTTGGGAAGGAAGTCAAGTGATTGGCAGTCAGTGGGAACACAAGCAAGTTATGGATCATGCAATGGTGATTTCATGCTGGTATAATTTTCTGACAGCACAAGGATAGGTGGATAGCCCTTCAACTTGGCAGGAGAGAAACATAGCCTATTGATGTTATTAGGAATTTCAGGTGTGTAATTGCTGCCTTCTCTTGTTTGTCCTGTACTCCCCTTTCATTTGGATTTCAAGAGGTAATTACACCCAAGTTCACTTTCTTGTTTTAGAGGAGAGCAGAGTGAGAAAATGAGAAAGCTTCAGCAAACCACACCCCGACCAACACTGGCAGAGCAAGCCACTACATTATAACCCTTGACTTACAATCTTTTGTTTAGTGACCATTCAAAGTTACAACAGCACTGAAAAAATGGTTATGGTTGTTTTTCACACTTAATGACCATTGCAGCATCTCCATGGTCACGTGGTCAACATTTGGAGACTTGGTAACTGGCTCATGTTCAGTGTGGTTGCAGTGTCCCGGGGTCATGGGATCACATTTTGCCACCTTCTGACGAGCAAAGTCAATGGGGAAGCCTGATTCACTTTACAACCATGTTACCAACTGAACAATTGCAGTGATTCACTTAACAGTGGCAAGAAAGGTTTAAAAAAAGGGGCAAAACGCACTTAACAACTGTCTCACTTATCCACAGAAAATTTGAGCTTAATTGTGTAAAGATTATTTGTAGGCATAAACAGGGAGGAAACTCCACCCCCGACAGTACTGAGGATGTTTACCTGCTCAGGCAACAATGGAACTACTACTGCAAGCAAACAAACCAAGCCCAGAGAAGAGCAAGGACTCTACAATTCAACCCATGAGCTACATATACAATCTTCCATTAGAAGTGATAAAGCTCCATGAGAAAATATTCCCCCGGATCTCTACTTCCTGCCCCAGGAGAAGCAGATAATGCTTTGAGAGGAAACCGGAGGAGTCTTGAGCCGTGGAAAAGGCTTCTGTGGGAGTTCACTCAGCAGGGCTGGCTGCAGATAAATCTTTACGGCTCTCCTCTCCCAGAAGCATTAGGCATTAGAAGGCCTCCAGGCACCAAGCAACCTTCAAATAAGGGCCAAATGGACTTTGCATATACTTTGGTTTTTACTGATGTCAAGGCATCTCTGGGAGGTTTATAGCACTTGAGAGAAATTGCTGTTAGATACTTCTTAATCACATTGCACACACTTGCCCCCCCAAAAAACATAGTAGTGAAGTAAGCTTTCCCATGCCCATGTCTCCACTTGTATTTAACCGTAGCACATTCGTTCCTGGATCACGGCAATGTTCCCACCCTTCCCTGGGTTAGGCTTCTTTCATTTCACCCCCAGCAACGCATGAGCAAAACAAACCTCCACTGTCCTTAACCGTGTACAGGGTTGTTAAAATAGCCTTGTCATCCTGCTCTCTCAATACCACACAAGGACATTCTCAAAGTATGAAAAATCTCTTGGAGCTCACCATTCTTAATGCTGGAGATGCAGTCAGGTGACCAGGAGCGGCAGGGATCAGAAAAGCACTTATTGGATTTTCAGACTGATGCAGGCCGAGAAATGAGTTTTTGAATTATTGAAGAAATCTAGTGGATAAAGATACATGATTTGCTCCTTGGGGACGAGGGCAAAGAGTGCTAGTAAAACTGGACAAGAGAAAGTGGCTGAGGATTGTCCACAGCAGATCAATATTGAGGTTAATTTGATGACACATGCGCGATGTCATCATACAACTACAGATGGTCCTTGACTTACGACCACAACTGAGCCCAACATTTCCGTTGCTAAGTGGGTTTTGTCCCATTTTATGACCTTTCTTGCCTGAGCAGTTAAGTGAATTGTTGCAGTTGTTAAGTTAGCAACACGAAGGTCACAAAAACACAACCATGGGACACTGTAACCGTCATAAATATGAGTCAGTTGCCAAGTGTCTGGATTTTGATCACGTGGTTGTGGGGATGCTGCAAGTGTGAAAAACGAACTGTTGTAAGTGGAGAACTACTTGCATAGCTCTTAAGTATTTGTATGTAGACACATGTAAGTAGACCAGGTCAGACACTGTTGTGGTTTGCCAGCAGCAGGTGCGGATGGCTGAGGTCTCGGAGAGCAAGGACTCAGATGAGGGGCTTGCGTGCAATGCAGAGTTGGGGCCAGGACTATCAGAGAGTGGAGTGCTGCCTTTGGAGATTGTGGAGGCTGGCAGCGGTGATGAAGAAGTTCCCGAGGAGCCTGTGCCCAGTGCCTGTGCCCTGTGTCCAGTTTCAAAGGAAAGAGCAGTTGCAGCAGCACGGATAACTCGGGAGTAAAGCTGCAAGGTAATGACCCCCTCCCTCAAGAGATAAAAGCTAGCTGAGAAACGAGTTCTTTGCAGGAAGCAAAGAAGTTTTTGCACTCAAGCCTTGTGGATGTTCAGAATATTTTGGTTAGTATTTGGAGACTCTTTGTGTTTGAAATATTTCTTAATAACTTTATCTAGTGTTCTTGGCAGCCTTGCACCACCTTGTCAAGGCTCGTTCTTACCAGAGTTAATTAATTTGAAACAGCTTTTTAACCGTGAAGGAACAGAATTCGTAAAGAATCATCAACAGGTTTTTCTGATACCTCTGTTTCGTGTTTGTTTCCTTGGAACAAGGTTTGGGTCAGAACGGACACTTGTTCAGCAGTGGGATCCTACCTATTCCACTATTGGTTTGGTGATTGCGTTCACACACACGCACCTAACGCACGTGCATAGCTTTCCACACACCAGCTGAGGCCTACAGCACCAATCAGCTGAGAGGATAAAGAAAAATGCAGGGACAGGTTGGAGGGCCAATCCTGTGCTTTTCTCATCTTTCTTCTCTCAGCTGATCCTCCGGGGCCTTTTTTTCCTCCTCTCAGCTGATCATTGGAGGCTTTTTTACTATTGGTTTGGCCAAACTGGTCCGAACCGGTAGCATACCACCACTGCACATGTTGCTATTTGCTTCCTCTAACACCTCCCACCTGTCAGATGTCCACACAGGAGCTAAAGGGAGCAGTGGTCTTCATAGCAGAAACCCTGGTGGAGATTCAAAGCTAAGGCCCGGAGTAACTTAAAATCGAAGTGAAGCTCTGCATTATCAGGTAAACAGTGAGCAATCCTTGGATCTGAAGTTCAGCGAGCTACCTTTGAAAGTCAAAAGGCTCCTTTCCCCTTGATTTATTACTTCAGAGCATTTAACAAGTATTCAAATGATTGTCTCTTATTTCCCTGAACAGTTGCTTTTGGCTGAAATACACACATGGAAATTAGCTCTTGTGAAACGAGACAATCCTGGCATAGTGAAAATGAGCTTGTGGATATGGAAAACATACACATATGTGAGCTGCATGCAGAATAGCTGCTTTACTCTTTTTTTTAAAGTTATCCATCACTTGTGGATTGTTGTCCACTTTATCAGCAGTTTTCTTGAATGAAAAATTTAGTGGGACCCTTGCCATTTAGGCCTCTCCATCCTGTGGGTCAGCTGATTTAGCTGACCCAAGCTGGCTGGGGAATTCTGGGAATTGAAGTCCACGCATCTTAAAGTTGGCAAGATTGAGAAACACTGTTATAAATCAACATGTTTAGGAACACCCCATATTGTGAAACATTGCTGTAAAGCTGACAAGCCTATTTTCCTCTGCCCAACCTTGAAAGATATATAAGAAGAATGATCAAGCAGTTGCTAGGTGAACCTATTCTTTCCTAAATACTCCCAACATAGTACAGACACTCCAGAATATGCATTTTCTGTTGTTTTCCAGCTCCCTAAAATAATGCTACAACAGACTCAAGACCCAATCTTAAAACACAGCAAGGCTTGCCATGCACAGATCTCTGGTGAACATAACTAACAGTGGTAGTATTTCTTCCTGAGAGAGATGCCTTTTTTGTTCAACGCACAAACACATAGACTGTCCCCTTTGCTCTGAAATGAACTCATTTCTGCACATTTAAGCTTGGCCCACAGCCTTTGGCTTGTTGAGATGGCCAGCAACAGTTGCTATAGTCCCACACCTGGAAAAGTGACTTTTACTCCTCAAGCTTATGATGATGTATAGGATTGCTGGGTCAGAAGTGGAGACCCGACTTGCCAATTTCAAAAGCTCAGGGCAGCAAGTCGGGAACTTTCTCCCCCTTCAGATGGGAATGTTCCCTACATTTGCAGAATTTTCCATTAAGTGTCTTGAGGCAAGGCAAGAGAGAGCCCTGCTTATTTTTTTTTTCCTTTTTCTTCTTTCCTTGCAGCAAGAGAAACAGACAAATGGGCCATTCAGACAGCGGGTGTCACTTTTCCTGTCCAGCTACAGCCGGACTCTGGAACAGTTGATACAGTTCTCAGAGACACAGAGGAGTTTGAAAGGCTGAATGCAGAATAAGACATTCCATAACAATGAGACCACAATTCCAGCCTCCTGCTGGAAAGAAGAGCCCCATGTTGAATCAGACCTAGGATTTTTTTTTTCCATTCCAGGCTTCTGCTCTCCAGCAGGGTCAGGCCAGATGGCCCAGGCACATGGAGAAATCCATCTTCTTGGCCTGCTTCTGACAAGAAGAGAATCGAAAACTATTCATGGTCTCCTCAGCATCGTGAAACCCTTCCAGAAAGCAGCTGCCTTTGCCTTCCAGTCTTAAATTACAACTTGCCACCTAACCAGAGTTTGAAGGTTCTTGATCTTGATTTGTGGCAGAAGCCCGATGGGACGTTGGCTGGTTGAAGCTAAAATCATCCATTCAAGCCCATCTACAACTCCACAATTGCACCTGAATGTTGACACCCTACAGGATTGGAATGGAGTTCACCAACTGCAAAACAAGTTCAAGGAGGGTATTTTTCTCTTCAGTAGATTCAATGAATTGTTCACAATATGTACTGAAAAGCAAGACAACCAGGATAGCATTGAAAATGGCTTTTCTCCCTTTATCTCCCTCCCCCACATCTAATCCATTATGCTAGCTATGGTGTAATCATCAGCCAGGTGCACCCCAAAATAGTAATGGGATGTGCTTGTGTTGGAAAACCTACCTGCTAAAATGAACAAAATTAGCCACTGAATGAGAAATGAGTCTATTTCTGCCTTGGGAAGTGATTGTTCCAAGAATAAGGGTTACACTTCTACTTTTTCCCCACACATCGGTGTGACACAGTGCTATTCCCACCACACTTTTAATGTAGTCACTTCTCTGGACCAACACATCATCTGCTGGCCATATATTTTGGTCCTGCAAAATAGGGTGAAAGATAATGAACTCATCTTACAGCCCATTAATAATGGTATGAATGAACATGCCCCTGTAGTCATTTTTTTATATATATATCATGTCCTCTGGACAATGCCTTTAAGGAGAGATTTAACCTGGAAATAAGGATAAACTTTCTGACAGTGAAAACAATCAACCAATGGAACAGATTGCCCTCGGAAGTTGTGGGAGCGTCATCACTTGAGGCTTTCAAGAAGAGATTGGACTGCCATTTGTCAGAAATGATGTAGCGTCTCTCGTTTGGGTGGAGGAGGGTTGGACTAGATGACCTAAAAGGTCCCTTCCAACTCTGTTAATCTATAATTTATCTTACTCCCAAGGCATAGCTGAAGCAACTTGGGATGTTCCAGTTTTAAAGCACTTTTCCTCTCTTTCTGACTCAGTTTTGTGGACAGGATCAAGGACTTTTCTTCAATGATGTCATTGATGCTTGGATGGGATTCCCCCAGCTCTTATTGGCTGCCCTAGGTTGCTACAGGAATGTCCTGTAAATTGTTTTAAGCCTGCGATGCAATGGGAGAGTCTAGGATGTTTAGGTACCGCAACAGAGACCAAGCCCCCTTCTTTTGCAGAGAGATCTTCCTTTGCTTACTGGCTTTTTCTAAATGTTTATCAGATCCTACACAGATTAAATGTTTTTTTGGAACAATAGTAGACCTTTCTTTTAAAAAGAACACTGGTAACTTTTCAAGGGGAATGCTAGACTTGCGCTACACAGAATCTGTGAATTGCTGTTTCAAAACTCCTGAAACTGGTATTCTTGGGAGAGGCATCATTTTGCTTGTTCTGTTATGGCTTTGGTGGCACTTCACAGCAAGGAGATGGTAATTATTAAGTGCATGCCAATGCGGATGGCTCCTTCTAAGTGCTGTCAGCTATAAAGAAAGCATTGGATACTATGGTGACAACTGTTGCTATTACTTATGGGCCAATCATTAGTCTGGAACTCATCTCTGGCTTGTGTGCTCTCTAGGGCTGTCCATCAGCTACTTCAGGATGTTTCAGATCTCAAAATCAGAAGTGAATTCCTTGGGCACTTGTTACAAGCACCACCATTTCCTTGCAGCAAAATTATGGATCAGGGCTCACTGACTCACCCCATTGGTGCTCCTTCCATCTTCATAATAGCAGTAGCACTTAGACTTATATAATACTTCACAGTGCTTTATATCCCTCTGTAAGCAGTTTACAGAGTCAGCATATTGCTCCCAACAATCTGGGTCCTTATTTTATCAACTTTGGAAGGATGGAAGGCTGAATCAACCTTGAGCTAGTGAGGCTCGAACTGCCAAGCTGCTGGCAGTCGGCAGAATTAGCCTACAATATTGCATTCTAACCACTGTGCCACCACGGCTCCTATAACAAGGTTTCAGGCCATTGCATCTTCTTTTTCAATGTGAACCAGTCATTTGCTAAGTGCTAACAATGAAGCACATGGAAAGAGGCTGAGACAATTGCACCAATGGAAATCTGGTTTTGGCACAGGTTTGGGCAGGAGCTACTAAAACATAACTTTTTGGGAAAAACGCAGAAAAAACTATGTGGACGTAGGTACTATTGCTTAGCAATGGAGTGACAGACAAAAACAAGGAGGCTGCAATTGTAAAAGTGTTTGGGGGTAGGCAATGCAAAATCTGGAAAAGTCCCAGTACTGTACCTCTGCTAACTGCAGTTAGCCCACATTCTATGGTGGGATGCGACAATGGCACCTAAACACGTGCGGTGCCAGCACCCCTTTGCACAAACACCTAAAAGGAACACTTGTGTCTCATAGCCAAATGACCTGGGTTGCCCTGGCCAGATGGTGGGAACTCAGCTTTGGGGCAATGTGTGTATCTGACATGGGTATTGCTGGTTGCTTTGTTGTGTCTGTGTCATCAATGCGAGAGGCATTTCCGGATCCTACAGTGTGAGTGTGTAGGTGCTTTAGGGGGCTTTGGTCCAGGAGAAGTTGTCTATTTAATTAATGCAGTAATGTAGCAGAGAGAGCTTTTGGATGATTAAAGACAACGTGGCGCTGCCTCACTGCAAGACTGCCAATGGCTAAGGAGAATGCTGTGCAGATAATAGCCTCATATGCTGAGATACACAACATGTAAGAAACCAAGAGGCAGCGTCTGATTCTGAGTGCAGAGACTGTGGCATCTACAAGACCCTATGCATAGGGAAGACTTTGTAGCCATCGCCTGGCAGAGAGGAAAACAGCACAAGGAACTGCTGCTGATCTTATGTGATGGTGACAGGAATGTGTACCAGTGTTACTGCTTCTCTCCTGGGTTTGCTTGCTTATCAGCCCTAATGGTTCCTTGCAATTATAAAAGAATCAGTTTGATCTATTGGTTAAGGCATCAGGCTGGAAACCAGGAGACAGTGAGTTCTAATCCCACCTTAGGCATGAAAGTCAGCTGGATGCCTTTGGGCCAGTCATTCTCTCTCAGCCCAACAACTCAAGTTGTTGTTGTTGTTGTTGTTAGGGGGGAAAATAAAAATTCCATCAATAAATGTGTGCACATCTGTATTCATGGCCAACATTTATGGAAAGGAAACAGTATCGTCCCTCAGATTCTGCACCACAGCAATTGCTTTGAATGTTGTTCCTGCTCATCCTTCTTTTATGGGGAAGATTCTAATTCTAATGGCACTGTAGGCCCAAATCAAAATCCTAAGATTTGTAGCCTTTGTAAGCATTGGTGGGTCTGCCTGCTCCTGGGGGTTAGGCTGCCTTGCAAAGAATTTGATGCCGTAACCTCCAAAGAGATAAGGTGGAACCCCAAAGAAGCAATTGTGCAGATGGACAGATTTGACAGTGGGTATCCTACTGTCTGGATATGGAGTAGTAAGGGGAGGGGAAGCATCTGTTGTGTGGGGCTAGGGCTGGAAAGAATTCATGTGGGATAATGGTAAAGCTGTTAGACTAGGTCTAAGAAAGACTCAGGTTCAAGTCAAACTCAGCAACGGAAGCTCATTGGTTGACTTTAGGTTTGTGCTCTCTCAATCCAAGTCACCTCATAAGAATTGTTATTGTAGAGAAAAGTAGAAGAGAAGAAATGCACACTACCTTGAGCCTGGGGAGAAAAAAAACAGGATACAAATATGTCAAGAATGAAAGACTGATTGATTGAATGAATGAATCAATGAATTACAAATGACTTCTCACCTCCAAAAATGTTTACTGAAATATATACAAGAATGTCAAATAAGAGTGTGGGGAAGGGGAGGATGGGAAGAAGCTGACTGAGCAGAGTAAGTTGCTTCTTTGTGTTTCAGCATCTGCCCTCCACTTTTTCAGAACACAATCTTTTGTTCTATACTTCCAGGGGACAGTTTATTGCTCTCACCATTAAGGGAGGTCAAAGAAAGGCAAAAAGCACAGCTACATCAGCAAGGTTGACTGTAATGATCTCCGTTTGAATTCCAGGTCTTGTTATTGCACGCTTCACCAGTTCACACTATAAAGTTTTTGCCAGCACAGATTCCCAGGTGGAAGTCGCCACAAGGCAACTTCCATGTCTTTCTGTGCTTTGAGCACTCATCTTGTTAGATGAAAACTCTAGGAAATCTTGCACAGCACAGCACACATAAAGAAGTTTTAATATATAGAGGGAGGCCCAGGAAAAACGGCTTTATCCTTTCCAGCACTTTTGGTTTCCTTTCACGTATGCAGAATCAAGAAATGAATGACAGCAAAATGGAAGTAGTTTGGGTTTACTGTTGTACCCAATGGGAAAGAGCCTTTTGGGTTTTTTGCTTCTTTCCTTTTATGACATTCCTGGCCCTGAATTCCTCCCTCCATTGCTTCTCTGGAGCACCGTATCTTAATAACTTTGATCTTGCCTTGAAATGATTCCCACTATAGAAATAATACACATGATCTTGGGAGGGGGAGGTGTGAGTGTGTGAGTGACCAACTCACTTCCAAGAGGGGAATTGTGGGTCACATGGGCACAACAATGAATAAAAGTTGCACCTTCGAAATATCAGCATGTGTCCTGCCTGATGGTCCCCAGCATGCAGCACAAGAATCCTGGCAGGTAGGTAGAAACCTGACTTCATTATGAAGCCGTCTGATTAATCCAACGCCTTGGAAGTGAATGGCAAGGGACCCTCAAAAGGCATTCAGGAGAGGAAAATTGATGGACCTTCCCCTGTTTGCAGCCTTGCAGGGACACAGTCGGCGCATGCTAATTGCAGGGTTGTGGGCATTAAAATCCACAGCTGTGTTTGAAGCACAGTGCAGACAGTTTGAGGCACCTGCTTTCAATACGGGCCTGCTTTGGAATTATGTCTTGTGCTGGTGAAGGGAAAGGAAGGTTATCGAAAGAATCCCAGAGCTGGTACCCACAGCTGGTTCTTCCTCTCCCTTTAGCCAGTTTTTTGTCAGGATCTCTCTGGCTTCAGGCAAGAAGGATGGCTATAAAATGACCCCTTTCTGGCTGCTGACCTGATCTGGTTGCCGTGGGGATGGCATTTCAGAGAGCAATTCGTTATATGAAACTTTGGAACGTGATCTAATAGGGCATATATATATGTATGTATGTATGTATGTATGTATGTATGTATGTATGTATGTATGTATGTATATATGTATGTATGTATGTGTGTGTGTGTGTGTATATAAAAACCCTGAAAGTATCTTGGAAAATCTCCTTTTCCTGAAAAGGCCTGCTTCCTGTACCAAATGCGAAAATGCTAGCACACNAGAAGGGTGCGGGGGGAGGGGGGAAGCTAGACACATGATCTGTAGCTGCAGCATCAAAGGAGATTCATGGCCAGATGCAGCTGAAAGTAAAGCAAATGTCCAACATTTCAACCTAAGGCTGGAGGCACAAACCCAGTTTGGATTTTGGCTTCAGAACAGCACAAAGGTCCAAGAGAGTCAATCCAGGGTCTGCCTAATTATCTCATTGCCATGAAGGCCGGGATAGACTTCATGCAGCTGGTATTTTCACTTGTTGAATGTACCCAAGAGGCCCCGGTAATAGGGTATTTGTGAGTTGCAACTCAAGGAAAGTGCCAACTGCATGTGGGCAGCATATTTTTGAATTTCCTTTCGTAGCTGGGTATAATAAATATGCTGGATGCGGATGCTTGTTTTGGTACCTGTGCAAAACCTTAATCTTGAATGCTGATTGGGGAAAGGGGGGATGGGGTGCCCTTTCCTGAAGCAATGTCCCCCCCATCTGAAATAAGAATTTTGTACAAGAACTGGTGCCCAAAAATGTTGCATAGCAACACATGCTGAAAATGGTGGCCGCAGGAGGTTAGCTAGACCACCAAGGCATAATCCTTTAAACTAATTCACCAGGGGAAAACTAGAGCTTTAGTGGTAGGTATCGTGAAAACTTATGATTTTGGTGCTTTGAATCAGTCTTTTTACTCCTGGCAACTGCCTGGACAAGTCTGTGCAGTTTTCTTGGTAAGATTTCAGGGGGCTGGGCTAGAAGACTTCCAAGGTCCCTTCTAACATTATTGTTCTGTGGTTTGTCCTTTGTTTACTTCTTAGGGTTGGGAGAAAGCAATTGGCCCAGTTGACTTTGTGCCAAAGGCAAAACTAAATAGTCTTCCATCTCTAGCTCAGTGCCTTAGCCACTATGCCAAACGAGCTAATCAAACTAGCTATCCCACACAACAAATCCATATTCACATTAGATTTCAATAGGTTGAACAGGAGACTAAGGAGTCCTTTAATGTAAACTCCCAAGGCATCAATGACATTAAGGTCAAGTGCAGAGAAATTCTGAATCCCAAAACCATAACTTGTTATATATATTCTTGTTATAACTTGTTTTATATATATATATAACTTTGGCATCTGAATCCCAAAACCATAACTTGTTATATATATATTCTCTGCATGCTATTGGGAACAGAAGGCAGTGGAAGACAAATGTTTTGTCTTTGTCCTCCTCAAGAAGGAGAACAACTTCTATCTTGAGTCATTCCAACTCGTTCTACATCTGCTCCCAGGTGAAGATATACTACTGTTTTTCTTCAGCAATCTCCTGAATATTTTATTACATGTGAAAGCTGATGGAAGATGGGAAGGGGGGATTGGGTCAGTAGGCTCTCCATTGTCACAGATGCCAGAATGAAGGGCAGCAAAGTGTCCACACCTATGACCAGTGCATCCCTCTTCTGGCAACCAGGATCAGTGGAGAACTGCAGAGAAGTGGGTGGAGAAGCAGAATAGATCATAGAAGCAACACCTCACTCAATGCTCCATCAAACTCTGCTCTGCAGCAGTCCTAGCAGCTAATAAAGGAGTTGCAGCAAGAAATCAGGAGGGCTCTGTGTCAGAAATTGGCACTCCCTGAAAAAAAAAAATGATTGGAAGATTTGGCCCCAAAATCACAAACATTCTGGATGGTGTGTCTCACTCCTGCCCCCTAAATACAGATTTTATAAGATGCTATCTGACATATGACTTACAAGCATTAGGCTAAATACAGTAAGAGAGAGCTCCAAAAATGTTTAACACATTAATATTCCATATTTGTTAGATTAAAAAAAAATCCTCAACAATTCCACTGCCAATTTTTCATGTTTTGCTGTCCAGCTTTAGGGACATAAGCGAGCAGACAGGCTAGGTGGCCACAAAAATGGCTCGGAGTATTATAAGTGGTTTGTGAGTTGTCAAGCTCTCAAGTTGCTGTAGAACATCTTGGTGACTTTATTGTTGAACTTTGGATGTAGGAAAAGTTGTGTTTCCTAAAAGATCCTGGAATTGGGCTGATCTGCATCCAGCAGGGCAGAAGGACAGGCGGGGGTGGGTGGGTGGGAGAGAACATCTGTTGCTGCCATATGGGAGGTTCCTTCCCTTCCCCACCCAGAAGCCCCAGACTGTTCCAATTTAAGGAATGCCTTTCAGTTTTGTAGCTCTCATCCCACTTTAATTGTCAGTTCTCCATTCCATCTCTTCCTCCTCCTCTTCTTCCTCCTCCTCCTCTCCTCCTCCTCCTCCCAGCTCTCAAATGCCTCCTGTGTTTCAAAAGCATCTTCACCAAAAATTAATTGCTGAACTTTCCCAGAAGGAAGCTTGAATGATTGCAAAGGAGAGCATGGCAGGCTCTCTTCTCATTACTAATCAGGCTCAACAGGGTGGGTTGAGGGTGAGCTATGGCAGAGAGAGGAAAAGAGGCTAAAAAGCCACTGGCATCAGAGGCAAAGCACAGCAGCTGGGCAGGTGGCAAGGCAATTTTGCAGCGCTGGAGGCACAAAGCCCCAGACGCAGCATGCATACATTTCTCCGAGGCAGTAACAAGATGTATTTGCATTTTTAACAAGTTAGACAAGCTGCTTTGGGTCTGCCCAATGCGAGAGTTTCTCAGCTATTTTGTGAGATAGGAACAACAGGGGTGGGAGAATGGGATGGGTTCAAATGAACTCGTCCCTGAACCAGGGCCCTGCTCATCAGAACAAATGAAGCTTTTCCCATAGCCCTGCTTGATCCCATCTGATTATGTTTATTGATTTTTGTGAAGTTATAACCTGATCTAAGGCTCACCAGAGTCAACCTGAGAAGCAGTTCTGAATGCTGGCCCTCATCTCTAGAGGAAGCAATCTTATAAAACGTCTCTGCGGATATGGAAAGTGCCATGGCTGCGTAATCCTATCCAGCCTGTAACCAAGTAGAGAGCTTTCCCCCGCTACTGAGTTAAAGTTTTCTCTACCCAGTCAGGGGAAAAAAACCCTATCCTGGTGCATGATTTGCTTTCCCCATTGCTGATCCCTATGTGCTTCTGTTGACTGTTTCAAGTTATCATAGTCATCTGTCTTGCCCCCCAGGTAATGGGTGATAGAGCCTAACAGACTGTACAAATCCTGAGGCTGTCCTTGGACAGTCTTGGAATAAGGAGGTAAACTTGGGTTACTGCTTAGGACACTGAAGGTTATTTGACTCATAGGCTGGGAATATCATGGATGCAACATCATGGGCAGAGAGCAGGAGGGGGAAAGAGATTTCTAGGACATGTCTGGGCAGGTAGGGAAGGGTACTGAATGAAACCAGTCACATTTCAGAAGTTACAAGTTGCTTGAAAGGCTAATTTCTGACATACCTCTTTCTAGAAACTGAGCAGTTGCGACAGTACCCCCATGAAAAATGAGTCTGTCAAATGAACAATTGAAGGCTCAAGCAATGAGGTGGGAAACTAATATCCTAATGCAATGTTTCCCAACCTTGGACACTTGAAGACCCATGGACTTTAATTCCCAGAATTCTCCAGCCAGCATTGTTGGGTGAAGAACTCTGGGAATTGAAGTCCACAACTCTTCAAGTGGAAAACATTGCCTTAATGAAATGCTTGCAAAGATTTTCAGTCTAGTGGGGTGATTCAAACTTACTAGAGAGGACCACAAAATCAAATTATCATGTCAGATGGTCGATGGGTTCTACAAGACATCTAAATCATCTTCACTTTGTAAAGATATGCTACGGAACTTGGTTTCGAAACCTACAGAGAACTGCGACTCTTTATAGACATTGTATTTTTCCAACATAGTTCTTTCACCAAAACACATTCCATCTCTAAAGATGAGGTGTTCAGTTTCC
This sequence comes from Laticauda laticaudata, assembly GCA_004320025.1. Lineage (NCBI taxonomy): Eukaryota > Metazoa > Chordata > Lepidosauria > Squamata > Elapidae > Laticauda > Laticauda laticaudata. Next base: position 12,892 of record BHFT01035955.1, on the reverse strand, counting down.
CATGATTTATATGGAGCTTTTAAATATTATTGCCCGAAAAGTAATAGGTGGCACCTATGTTATATCATGCTTTAAGTTAAGAATTCCTTGAAAGACATTGGCTGAACTGATGTGATGACACAAAATGTCCACCCAGGAACAGTTCTGAGAACAAAACCAAGCAGGCAGCCCTAATCCAAGCATCAAATTTGGAAAATCCCAACAAATTGGAACCATAAACTGTTGGTATTCGCTTCGCCAAGCTGGAATGTTGCTTCTACATTAAACATAATACTGCAAAGTTGTAGAAATGATCAATTCCTGTTATGGAAGACAGCCAAAAGACAAGACTTGCATTATGGCATTAATTAAAACCTGCCGTGGACACTAAGTCTTCTGGCCACAAAAGTTTCCCCTATTCATCTGATAGACAGAAAGAAGCCTTGGCCCTTACAAAAGATCACAAGTAGCAAATCTGTCTTTTGCAGTAAACAGGCAAATTCTAGCAGGGACATGGAAAAGCTCGTTCTAATATTCACATTTCTTTTTGGAATGTTTTAATAGGCCGAGAACATTTTTTGGGGGGGTTGAGTTTTCCCTATGGCTTCTCACTGACACATTATTAGGATGCTCGGGACTCTCCTAAGGGAGATGGTGTGTGCATTTTTTCATCCCACCCCCTCCCCCCAGCTTGTTCCCATCAAGAAGCCAACCTCATCAGATCCCTCCCTCCCCTCCCCCACAACTTCCATCTGAGAGTCCTAAACCTACGCAAAAACCTCCCTCTGCTGCTGACCTCAGCAGAGCTTCTCAAGGAGAGACTCGCCCCCATTAGAAAACCTCTAAAATTTGAGTTTGGAGAAGGGAGGGCTCCCGAGCTATTGGACATCCAGCTGCCAACAAGATGAATGCTCAGAGTGAAAAATATCAGCCGTGGGAATGAAATCAATTGTTGGCTGGAAGGGCTGGTCTGGACATGAATCCCTAACTCTAGTAATTGGGCTCTACCAGGCCAAACACAAATCAAGTTGTTTTCCCCAGGAACAGTATTACAAATTAACATTCCAAATCCACCTCCATTTTCCAAACCGCCCAGGCCCTTTTATATTGCCTTTTTAAATACACACGTGGGCACATGCACAAAAACCCTATTAAGCCCTTTAAGACAAAAGGACAGTTGTCAGGAAGAAGATTTGTAATCAGTTCACATTTATTAAGTGTTTAGACCTCCTGATGTTTCCCCCTCTCTTTTCCCTCCTCCCCCCCAATCCCTTTGCATTTTCATAAAATAGACTGAGACCCAGGGATTCTCCTAGGCCACCTTTTCTAATTAAAATAATTACAAGCTCCTAGCATCACTTTGGGGCATATTTATTCACTTTAAATCTTGAAAGCTGGCTAAAAAGAATCCAGCATTTCAAGCAGGACCGGAACAGTTGCTTCTTTGCTAGGCAGGACAGAATTTTTCCCCCATCCATTACTGGGAAGGAGGACCTTTATGTTGTGCTGCTTTTAAAAAGCTGAAAGGCATTTCTTAGAGGTCTGTCATTCAAACCAGGACAGAAAACATACAGAAAAAGCAATGTAGAATTTATTCTTTTTCAGCGGAGACATGCACGAAATGATGGCAGCAGACAGGAACCAGATGGGCAGCAAACTGGATTTTCCGAGCAAAATCCAAGGCCCAGGCAGGCAATTCAGCAGAGGCAAATAACCAACCAAGAGGAATGGATGACAAGGGCAGAAACCAAACCTTGGTGTTATACCATGGCTGCCACGGCTTTGTCTGTGCCAAATACAGCTGGGTTTATTGCAGATTGCAAAACCACGTTTCCTATATTCTTAAGATACAGATAGATTCTTTGCTTGCTGAACTAAAATGCTATCCACCACTAAACTCCACCAGCATCAAATTTCTGACACCACTAGTGTCCTACCCTGCCTCAGGCAAGATGCCAGCCAATGATGCCATCCTTGTTTATGGCGCATAAAGGACAGGGATTAGTAGATACCTATAGCTAGATTTCCTTATCCCGGCCCTACAAGAAACAGGGAGGAAACATTTGTCATTCCTTCTCTTTAATATCAGATTGGCTTGAAGGAGATAGCACATTTTGATTTAGACTAGCAGATTTCACCAACTGCCAAAATTCGGTGTGGCTTTGCAAAAGTGTTTTGCTCAATGTTAAACCAAATATATCAGCTGTTATTAGTTGATGATTTGGTTCTTCTCAACACACATGTACTTACAATTAAGTCCATGTTTAAAACCAGCTTCAACAACAGCAGGCAGGCATGGAAAAAGCTACCCTGTGAAATAGCAGAAAGAGAACTGCAAAAACACACCTTTCATCATTCCGTCTGGGCAGCTTCTGTTCTGATTCAGGTCTCTAAGCAGTACACAGGCAGAGCCCTGGTATTGGTACTGGTTCAGGAGGATCTCGCCAGTCCGAAAGAACCAGAGTCCCATAGAATAGATGGGACTTGGAAGACAGAAACCAGAGAAGAGGGGATATACTACACCTAAAGTGGTCAATAGGTGCTGGACAGAGTCTATCACGGACTGAAAGAACATTGGTGAAATTTGCAAGATGCCTGGTGGTGATAAGAGGAAGGAAAAAGACCCGTCTGCTTGAACATTCATACAGCGAAGAATGACTTAGACTGCTTCAGGAATGAAAAGAAGTGGCCCCATTAGGACATAGCTGAAAAAAAAGTGTGGTTGCCAGGATGCATTTGTGCCATAATTAGATGCATGTGAGGAATGCTCATGGGGTGTCCAATCAGCTGGGATATACATAACTACAGATACTGATTTTATTCCTCAGTAGAAATTCTCAGTCTCTAAAAGGGTGAAGCAGAGGGTGGAAAGAAAATAAGGCCACTGAATCTATTTGCACCATTATCTGTAAAATCCTTGGGCAACTACTTATATCTGGCACCCCCCAGCTGTTCTAACCATTTGACCTACATGTACCATTAGCCTACTACAATGGAGGGCAGCATTTTGGAAATACCATTCAATTTTTTTCTTCCTTGCTGCAGCATCTGTCTAGCTGCCCTCTTAATTTCTTAACCCTGGAGAGCCTCTGCAGCATTAAATGGCAACCTGCAGCTGATTAAAATGTTCCAGCCAATCATCACCATCAGGAGGGCTGGTGAGGAACTCCCCAGGGACCTTTTTGGCCAGAGCTATCTCTACCTTTTGGAGCTGAGGATCACTTCTTAGATATGCAGTGCTTCTCCTGCAGTTCAGTTCATACTGTATCATGTTTTCTATGTGATTGACACACTCCTCAATGGTTCAGATTACAGATTCCACCAAGCTCAAGGTGGCTTTTGACTTATTGTATTGTAATAAATTTAGGTTAATGTACCAGGGTTAATGGCTGAGCATCTTACAATGTCCCATGCATTCAGTTAGTCGCAGTTAAACAAGCCATGGCTTAACATGAAGTATGAATCTATAAGTTGTGGTAAATTTGTCTCAGTGGTAAAGTATTGGAGGCAATATAATGAACTTTCCATTTGTAGATTTCAGACTCCATAAATGATTGACTGAATTCACACATAATTTTAGCTTATATTTCAATTATGGTGTAGTCAATCAATCATGTGAAGCAAACCATCACACACCAGTGTGTGACAACTACATTTTTGTCAATTGACTGAGGAATAGGCATGCATGAATTCACATTTGGCAACCACAACCAAACACTATATGCTTAAATCTTGGCATGAGAAACTTCCTAAATCCATGTTTTTCAGGTGAGTTACACACAATTAGGAATTGTAGGGTTTGAAACATAAAAAATAGTCCTTCCTAGTACCTCAGAGAGGTGTCTACATGCCTGTATGTTCCATAATCCATCTTTCTTGCTCTGAATTCTTAGCCCATGCAAGAATTATAAATATCAGAACTCTGGATAAACCTCAACTTGTAAAGTCCAAAAATGTTTCTCATCTTATATTTTGCAGAAGTTACTTGAGCCAAATATTGATACTCATAATTAGCAGAAAAATATAAAGCACTGATATTATTCATCTCACTTCCTCCTCTAATAAAAAGTTTTGAAGGGACATGTCTTTTTCCAAACTCCACAGCCAGTAATAATAACAGAGTGCAGAAAGATAGGAATGGGGTTAGAGTGACATACAGAAGATACTCCAAAATCCATTTCCTTTTAATAGGTGTCTAGAAGAGGGAATTATTCGGTGGGCTTATCTAAAAATAACAATATGCTACCTAATAAGGTCACCCCTCATTTGTATAGTGAATATTTCAGAATCAAGAAATGTCCAGATAAGGTTCTTACCGTAAAATCTTTTTCCTTCATCCATGACCTTTTAGAAAGAACCTGGACAAAATCATCGAGTTGGAAGGGGCCAGATAGGTGGTTAAGTCCAACCAGTTGAGGAACCCAAATAAAAACATCACAGACAAAGATGGCTGGTTGGCCTCTTCTAGAAGCCAGCTGATGAAGGGGTCCCACAACCTCTCTGGCTTATTGGTTCTACTATCAAACTGCTATCACTTTCTTCTAATGTTCAATCAAAATGTGCCTTAAATTGATTGTTCTGTTCTAGAACAAGGGAGGAGAGTTCCTATCTTTCTTCAATGTGGTATCCTTTCAGGTATTTGAAGGATGCCATCAAAGAGTGCTCCCGCCCTTAGTCATTTTTTCCTCAAGGCTAAACACACCCGGTTTCTTCAGTCTTTCTTTCTTTATAGGCTTTAGTTTCCAGTTCTCTGATCATCTTTCCTTGTCTCTACCTGAACCTGTTCCAATTTCTCTCAATCCTTCTTAAAGTGTAATGCTCAGAATTAGACACCGGTACCCAAGATGGTGTCTGATGAAAGCAGAACAGAGTGGCATGATTACTTCCTATGATTTGTAAGTTGCACTTCTATTCATGCAGCCTAAATTTGCATTAGTCTTCTTAGCAACCACACCACACTGCTGCTCATAGTTAGCTTTCAATTAACTGTTTTTTCCCCATCCTACAGCCATGCCTTTGATTTTTGTTTCCTTTGTGAAACACTTCTGCTACGATCTGCTCTAGACATTTTCCAGATCCCACTTTTGGGCTGATTACTCTGGAGTTTTCAGAATCTCTTTTTTTACCTACTCTCTTTTCCTGCTAAATGTCTTCCCAATATTTTTTCCAGGATACAATCAGTTTCAAAGAACTGAGAGCACTAGAAACTTCTTCAAGGAAGCACCCCAGAATATGTATTTAATTCATAACTCTCACAGGACATTATTGTTTGTTTAGTGTATATGGCTTACCTCTGCTCCTTATATCTGGTTTATTCTCCAGCATGCTGTCTTGTTAAGTGTCTGAACTGAAGACAGTATTGCTTTAAGTTAGAAAAGGGCATCAGGTTTGAATTGTAATACTATACTCGGAGAAATATATATTGATTTATACCTTGGTGCTAAGCATGACTTGTTTGAATTATTACTTTTTGACCAAATCACAAATACTGGGTTCACAAGCATGCTAAGCTAAAACCAAAGAAATCACCTAATAGCTTAGTACAATGTGTTACACTCCCAATGCAAGTGAAACGTTGATAATTTGGAACATTTCTCAATCTCCAGAGAACTCTAAAAACATAATTGGTCCAATCCATTCTATACCTGTGCATTCCATTGTTTACAGCCCTCATCCAGTATGGTCGTTAGCCATGTTAGTTTAGGAGATTGGAGGTGCAGTCCAACATAGCTACTGGCTGTTAGATTGGAAAAAGCTATCATTGCATTTATTCCTGACTTCACCATAACTGTGATGTATATCAAATATGTGCCTTAGATATCTTTAATGGAACAATCCAATTTCTGATCCAAAAAGAGATCCTCATTTGCGACATACAATATCCTCTAGAGTTATCCTTCAGTAAATAGGACAGTCTTCAAATGGCCTCAACAAGGGTTGACTGGTAGAACACCCTGTAAATCACATTAGCTGTGAAATGGTCAGAAACTTTCTATAAAAGCTTAGCTTAAACTGGGTTTGCCTCTGTTTATTCCACCTCTGTGGATATTGGGATTAAGTGAATGATGCTGTGTATTGCTTTACAAGGCTATGGAATTATTATGTTTTTTATAATCAAATGTTTTATCAACTTAATCTCTTTCCACCAAATGATAACCTAAGAAAGATGTCTCAAAGCATGGAAGCACGAGTAACTAATCAATTCTTCAAACCATCAGGTAGGCAAATATTATCAATACAAATGGTATAATGATTACCCTGACACATTTCTTTCTGTTCTTTTTCCAAAATTCAATTTGATTTATTTTAAAGGACTAATAACATATATTAACAATGAAGAGAAATATAGTACATTCATATGACAAATTTTAAATTAAATTATTAAGGTAAACTAATTGTGGTTCACATCTACAACAAACACAGCAATGAGGACATCATGGCAAAACAGATAAACCAGCAGACTTAATTGAGGAAAGATGCAAATTGTAATATCACATCATTTAAAAATTACAATTTTTGTTTTTAATTAGCCACAAAAGCCGGCTGGGTGACTTTGGGCCAGTCACTCTCACTCAGGCCAATCCAGCTCACTGGCTTTTTTTTGTAGGGAAAATGGGAGAAAGTTATGTTGGATTATTTGTAAAAATAATAAAGGTGGGAAATAAATAAATGAATAATGAACAAATGGAGAGATTAATTAATTAATTAATTCTCTGGTTAGAGAAGATAACCTGGTACTTTCAGGTTGCTTCAATTCCCAAAACTCTAGCCGATACATAACACCAGGTTTGACTTATTTGCAGGTGATTTCCCATCAAGATTGCTGCTCTTTAGAATAGTTACATGAATTGAATTTGGTAACTCCAACATATCAGAACTGTCAATAGCTCCATGGTGAGTGTATAGCCAAGCCGTAGCAAATAACCATAATGCAGGATGCAAATTGCTAGCTGAAACGGCTTTTTCTTAAACTATCTCCTACCAATAAAAAAGAGACCAAGCATAGCACTTTCATTAGGGATCTCATCTGCATGAAATAAATCAACTTTGAATAAATAATTTGCCACCACAACATTAGTGCCCTCTTCTGTAACCCATGATTTGAGGAAAAACTAGGGATAGCTTTGTAGGGTTTGTTTTGTCTGCTCTCTGTGTACATGTACAACTTGCTGCATGTGTGTATGAATGGAATAAAGAGAATTGAACAGATACATGTTGATATCTAGGAGTACAATACAGATATTGTAGAAATCTGAACAACCGTTTGATTGGTTGACAGCAAACAAGCATCTCAGGGGCTTTGTTTTGTTTTTGTTGCTTTCTAACAGCCATCTGGAATTTTGTTGCCCAGGTATGTTTCTACAACCTTTCAGTTTTCCTACTTGCTTGAAATACAGGATAGGATGTATCATGCTATAAATTTATGTATATGTACATATGTGAATATGTGTGCTTTACACATGTGTGGCTGTATTATAGTACATTCATAAATATTTCAGAACTTTTTTGTATGTCTGCTCCGCTATCCTTCCTGAATTGGCAAAATAATCTCAATGTAAAAACGGATGGAAAAAAAATCAGCACAGGAAGAAAAGACCCCTTTAATTCCTGAAGTGTTTCAAAATAGAATCCTTCCAAATATCAGGCTGAGAAAGAGCGTTCCATCTGGACTTGCTTTGCCAAGACAAACACAAAGATCCAGGAGCAGACCATGGGTTGAGCCAGGTTTTCTCAAACTCAGCAGTTTAAGATGTGTAGTCTTTCATTCAGAATAACAGAGTTGGAAGGAACCTTGGAGGTCTTCTGGTCTGGCTCAATCAGCAGACCCTATGCCATTTCAGACAAATGATTGTCCAGTCTCTTCTTAAAATCCTCCAGTGATGGAGCAGCCACAACTTCTAGAGGCAGCCATAAATTTCTCCTTAGTTCTAGGTTGTGTCTCTCTTTGATTAGTTTCCATCCATTGCTTCTTGTCCTGCCTTCAGATGCTTTGGAGAATAGCTTGACTCCTACTCCAGAATACTCCATCCAGAATGAGGGAAGATTGAATTCTGGGAGTTCAAATCCACACCTTTAAAAATTGCTGAGGTTGAGTAACAGTGAGCTAAGCCTTAAGAACTCATTCAACCAAGATACCTGGCTAAACCTGTGGTAGCCTCCCACCATGAATTAAATAGGGGAAGAGGGAAAAGGTCAGCCTCATTCCAAATGCAGCACCTAAAAATTTGGAGGTCAGCCTTATATTAACCTTAATGATAGTGGCAAGATATTCAAAATACCAGGGGACTTTGGTACCATTTTAATAGGCTTACTTTTATTCTGAGAAAGTAACTTATATTAAATATAGTTCCTTTTTTATGGGACAGTCAAACTGCCTACTTTCACTTCTCCTTGTAGTTTCTTTAAAGTCTCCGCTTCATAACCCTCCAATTACAGCATTTAAGATTCCTCACAAATTGTTTTTTGGAGGGTGTATTCTCATGACACTGGTTTTCACTCTCATTTGCAGCCCACCGTGGAGCTAGCTTACATTCATATTTAGTAGCTGTACCAGTTTAAAATTGTGTTTTCCTTCTTCCAATACCAATCTTGCCATATAAATGATCTGCAATGTCTCACTGACAATGGGGTTGATGATATGGGCAAGGGGGGGGGGGAATCCGTTCAATTTACATAAACCTGATTGGCATTTTATGAAGTACCTGTTGAATGTTCATGGGCTGTAGTTTTCAATGCATTCTTGATGGATGTGTTTGAGTACATCTGTCTGTGGAAGATAAGGAAGAGGGAAAAATGCTCTTGTCATTTCTCCATGTTACCCAAGAGAGCAGAAAGAGTCAAATGACTAAAGAGTTGTATGTGTAAGTGAACAGATTGTGAAAATTGACCAAATGTTGGTGGTGGGACAGGGATTGGGTGAGATCTTTTGAGTCTCCTTCCCCAAATCCTGGGCAAGACTGCTGTTTCCCCCTCCTGGTACCTATCTACTTTACTCTATGTTGGGTAGGACAAAGATGAAGGATAAAAATACTATAGGACCCATTCTTGGCTTCCCCAAAACATTGTTTTGAGCCAGAGCATTTGGGGACAGGATTTGTGGAAAGACAGTGACTTCCTCCATAGGGAGAGATAAGGCTAGACTGTAATAGGGCTAAAACAGTCCTATTATTCTAATAGTCAGACTTCCTTTGAGTGCAGAACGTTTGCATTGTACCAAAGCAAGTTTTGACAGGGGCCAAAATTGCAGCTCTAGTCATCTGACCAAATCTAGCTCCTTTCCAGCCTCAGTCCCATCCTGTCTTGGTTTCCCAAAACCTGGAGGGGACACACAACCAGGGGAATTTACAAATCACTTATCCTAACCAGTCACATATTACAATTGAAAGAGTGCATCAAGAACTCGGCCCTGGGGGCAGCAACACAAACCAACATACTTTTCTGCCAACTTGAAGCATACTTTTCTTCCAACATTGTCACTATGGCAATGCTGTGTTTTGTTTTGTTTTTAAAGAGTACAATAGCAGCCTTTAAAGTACCTGTAAAGCTGATCCAATGCTTGGAGACCAAGATAGATAGAATTCATCTTTTGTTTCCAAAACATATCTCTCCCATATTAATCTCATTAATATGAGAGCATAGCTGTTGAAAAGTAGTTGGCACCTTTATCATTTAACCATAGAGTCATTAGGAAGGTAGATTCAGTTGCTGACTAATGTTCTGATTTACTCTTTAGAGTCATGACATCAGAGAGGTTGGATTCACTGCACAAGCAACACAATAGCCAGAGAGGGTAGCTTTCGATTATCTTCCACATTCTAATCTATTATGAGGTTAGTACTCAAAGGTAAAGGAAGAAGGGCAGGAGAATCTGCTCAACAGCATCCAGAAAGGAAGCTCAGTGATTCTTCTTCTTTTCGTTCTCTTTGGAATAAACTCTTAAGTATTTTTAAAACCCATAATCCTTGGCAAGTGGATAATATATATTAATTAGGCTGATTGTACTGATTTTATTTGGAGTGCTGGGTATAAGAATGCTTCTTTTCCTTCTATATTCACGTTTTTCCTATAAAATCTTTATATCAAAGGCTTCCTTCTTTGAAAAAAGGAAATTCTCATTACAGCTATTCCCATGTGTAAGATTTCACAATTGCAAAGCTTCCCTTTGTGACTTCAGGATTGACAAATGTTTTGCAAAGTTTGTTGCGTGCAAAATTTGCAAATCTTCTTTCTATTTTCCAGAGTACTGGACAAAAGGGAGAAATACTAACAGAATTAAGAAATTCTCTAGACAGACAGACTAGGATATGTCAGAAGGTTCAGCCTGACAGATGACAGCCTATTATAATAATGTTTGATTGGAGAACTGTTTGAAGTAGAGGCTGTCTACTTGTTGTCTCTTCTTTCATATCTTAAAACACACCTGCCCAGAAAAAGGTGGAGTATAGTAGTTACAAGTGTACATGAAGTACATGAAGAAAGAATCTGCTCTTGCTTGTCTTTGAGTAAATGGACATTCATTCATTTGGTCGTTCATTTTTCAAGATTAAAAATTACAAAAGCAATGAACAGAAAAATAAAATACACACCATGTTGTGAACAAAATCTGCCATTTGTATATTTACATATACAACAAGTAACCATTTTATGAGTGGATAAATGTTTCCATAATAGTCATTTTGTGAGACTGCTCAAAATATGCTCTCAAAAAATCTGAACAGCAATAGCACTTAGACTTATATCCTGTGGTGGTGTAGTGGTTAGCATGCAGTACTGCAGGCTACTTCTGCTGACTGCTGGCTACCTGAAGTTTGGCAGTTCTAGTTTCACTGGCTCAAGGTTGACTCAGTCTTCTATCCTTCCAAGATCGGTAAAATGAGCACCCAGATTATTAGGGGTAATATGCTGACTCTGTAAACTGCTTAAAAGAGGGCTGTGAAGCACTGTGAAGCAGTATATAAGAGGTATTGCTACCCTGTTTCTCCAACAATACGGCCTCCACCAATAGGAAGGCCCAGCATGATTTCTAGGCATGAGGTGAAATTAAGCCTCACCCCCAAAATTTAGGCCTATTTAAACCATGCGTTTCCCCACCATTTCTCACATCGTTCATTAGAACTACACGAGGTAAAGAGAAATGGAGGGGGAAGGGCGGGGGTGGGTGAGGAGACAACTTGCCTTTAGGAGGCTAGAATACCCCGATAGCCGATAGAAGCTCCCTGAAGGCAGAGTCCCCAGCCGCTTCAGGGCGTGGCGTGGCTGCCCGTGTCCCCTCGCCTTTAGGCAGTCTCTTTTGGGTGATGGAAGCTCCCCAAGTGCAGTCACCAGCCACTTCGATTGACCGGTAGAGTGCACACACACACACTCCCCTCGCCGCGAGGTCGCTTCTACCAGCCAATCGAAGTGGCTGGTGACTGCACTTGGGGAACTTCCATTGCCCGAAAGAGACTGCCTAAAGGCGAAGGGACACGGGCAGCCATGCCACGCCCTGAAGCGGCTGGGGACTCTGCTTTTGGGGAGCTTTCATTGGCTGATAGAAATGGCCTTGCGGCAAGGTACGTGCGTATGGGCCGCTCTAGGTGAGAGAGGAAATTAAGTCACTCCCGAAAAGATGGCCTAGTCGTTTTTTCGGGGGTCAAAAAAAAATAAGGCCCAGCCTTATTTTGTGAGAAACACAGTATTACTATACCACTCCACAGTGCTTTATAGCACTCTCTAAGTGGTTTACAGAGCCAGCATATGACCCCCAACAATCTGGATCCTTATTTTACTGACCTTGGAAGGATGGAAGGCTGAGTCAACCTTGAGCCAGTCAGAATTGAACTCTTGCCTGTGGACAGAGTTAATCAGCAATACTACATTCTAACCACTGCACCACCACAAACAGCCTTAGCAACCTAAAAAAAATACACTCACCTCTTAAGATGAATAATTTTATCTCCTGTGGGTAGAATAGATTTGGAGAGAAGCAATATGTGTTCATGTAGCTCTGGTTCAGAGGTATCCAACCTTGGCATCTTTAAGAAATGCGGTTCTTCAACTGCTGGCTGGGAATTCTGAGAATTGAAGTCCACAAGTCTTAAAGTTGTCAAGGTTGGACATCCCTACTGTAGACTTAAGATTTTAACAGGTTTTTTTGGGGGGGAGGGTTATCACCTTTCTCTGGCATTTCTGCTGGTGAGGAGTGGGTTGATCAAAGAGTCCAGTGGTAGAATGGGGAAGCACCAGAGGTTCTCATGGGGAAGCATTCAGCAGGTTCTGACCAATTCTGGAGAACCGGTCGCAGAAATTTTGAATAGTTCAGAGAACCAGCAAATACCACCCCTGACTGGCCCCACCCCCATCTAGTCTCTGCCTCCCGAGTCCCAGCTGATCAGCTGGGTCTTCTTTGGTTGCCCTGCACAGGAGAACAGGGCTAGAAAGCAGGTTAGTGGGATGGGGAGGAATGGGATTTTGCAGTATCCTTCCCCTGCCATGCCTACCAAGCCATGCCACACCACACCTATCAAACCACGCCCAGAGAACCGGTAGTATAATTTTTTGAATCCCACCACTGGGAAACACTCTCTCTTGCTTCCTCATCCAAAGAATTGTCCAGTTGTCAGTGACACACAGGTTTCATGATGAGACCTATTGGAGAGACTAAAACATATATGGACCCAGCATGTGCACGCATTTACAAATGCCTCTCATCAAAGAGTGGGGGAGAGTGTTCTTGGGGAAGGAGACTTGCAGTATGAGGTGGGTAATTGTGAAGGTTTGATTGCTAATACTGATGGCCAGGGAGGAAGTACATTCCACTTCCATGCTCCCTCCTACCCCCAGCTTTTCTTCTTGGTCTGTGTTCCGTCCGGAAAAACGCGAGGTAGACCGGGTTCCAACAGTAAAAGTCTTTATTTCAACAGTTAAGTGAAAA
>BHFT01035953.1:0-20217 GCA_004320025.1 Laticauda laticaudata | reverse complement strand
AATACTACAGTATGATGTAGATTTTGTGCATTTTTTATGTCTGTAGCAAAACTTGCATCAGCATATGCAAGTTAAACTCAGTCATCTTTAGACTCCAATACAATGCATCATGCATTGTTTTGACTTCAGAATTATTTAACACGCGTTAGCAGTTTTGCTAGTGCCTTTTCAGTGGGCTCCGCATTAAATCTCACTAATTGATTAAGTACTATATGCTGATGCTGGCCTTGACAATTACTGAGAAAAAGATAAACACCAATCAAGGATGATAAATGTTCTGATCAAAATAGGACTTTGACATCAAGCAGTATGGCTAAACTCCTGGGTCATTGGTGTTTTAGCCGCTCCTTTAAAGTTCCATTTATAAACTTTTAGTAATTGGTTAATTTTATCTAACTTGAGAATCTTGTATCCTCCCAAGTTCTATCTATCTTTACCACGATATTGTTTTATTTCTTCTAACTGTTTTTATCTTAAATTTCTTTCTCTAGCATGCGATTATTTAGTGCTTCTTGTTCAAGTTTTAGCTGATTATGCTATGTCATAGTAAATATAGCAATATGAAATTACACCTTACTCTCTCTTTTTAACAAGCATGGATCAGCCAATGCCAGCTACAAGCCTATCTTTAGTTTTAATTCCCCCCCTTTAACTATACATTGGGTTCCCCTCAATATCTGATTTGCTTCAAACCATAAAGATTCTTTTTTCATCTTCAGCAAATCATTATTATCAGTGTTTCACTTTTTGAGACCTAAGATTTCTTAAATATATAGTGTGTTGCAGCGGTGCCTGGCAGATTTGCCGTCTCTACATCCAATGATTTAACAATGTATTTCTCACTTTGCTGCCACACTAATGCTGCCTTAATGTGGTAGCCTTCAGACTAGGTGCAGAACACCTCATCATTGTCATTTGCTGTCTGATGAACTTGTGCTACTAACTGGCTTTTAACTGGGAAACAGTCCATCTACCTGTATTAAGCTTATATATCATTTTACATCTTGGCATGTTTATGGTGTAACTTACATTTTTCGTATATCTCAATTTTTTTAATGATTCGCAGTTCCTTATCCATTGGCTTTTTGCAAGCAGCCTGATCCAATTTTCTTTTTTTAAATTGCAGATACAATTTTAGTTCACTATACGTTAACTTGGAACTGTTTATTGGCATAACACACTAGCCTGATAGGTGTGGTCAGGTGGTCATGTTCTCGGCGTTGAATGTCTTGGAATACAGGCTTATTTGTGGACTTTCCTGCGCACCTGCTCCTGTTCTTATATCCTTCATCTGTGATTCCTTTTTAATGGCTATTTGTGTTTACTGATTTTATCTTTAGGGACTATTTGGGTGTCATAATAATATCATTGCTGGATTCCTGTTCATTTATCCACAACACGCTCATTAAAAAAAATTCATCTCAATGGCAGTAAGCTCAATTTAGGTACAATACAATAACTTTTGAAGCAGAGCTCGGATTTGAAAACTAGTTCATTTTCTTGTTCACGAGGGTTGGAAACATTGGGTACAACCACATGGTTTTTCGACTGCGATCTTCCCTGCGGAATTATCAACAGATATGTTTTAACATGGAAGGACTATGACTTAGAGGAAGATTTTAAAATGGAGTCCGACTCCCAATTTAGTAGGGAATTCATAACCTTTTGAAGCAGACTCGGATTTGAAAACTAAGTTCTTTTTCTTGTTCCCGGGTGGGAAACATTGTTAACACTGCATGGTTTTTTTTCGCTGCGACTTTCCCCTGGGAGACAATCGCAAGTTAGTATTGGGAAAAGCACTGATTGGATGGAGGTCTATTAGACAGAAACATCTAAGTTTGTCAACAATGGAGGCTGAATTCTTTACTATGTACAGATTTAATTTTGTATAAGCAACTATTGATTGATATGGGAATTAATGTAACAGATTCTATTGTTATCTATAAAGATAACCAACTATATTTTAAGAATTTACTTATAAATGAAACCTGATACCATGTAATTGCTTGGTATTCTTTTGCCATTCTATATATGCTCAGGAGCATACTTTCTAACAAGCATTCCTGCTGGATACAAATCTCCAGCAAAAAGAAACCTAGAAATTCTCATTTAAGATAGTGACATTGTTAAGTCTCTTCTTTTCCTACTTATTCATGTCTGTCTAGCCTTATTAGAACAATACCATGCCACTAGTTCTACTAGTCAGTTACTTCTATTTTATTTTTTTTAGTTTCTTTAATGAAAGCTGAGAACCTAAGCCAAACAGGCAGAAATGACCTATACAGACAATTTCCAGATAATTGGGTCATATGATAACCCTGAGTATCAAATCTGCAGATCTTAACCAACTATCTGTAAAACGTCAAAATAAAATCACAATTCAGGTATCATCCCTAAGTTAAGCTATAATGTATTAATCTATTAAAAAATAAATAAAAGCAATCTTCACTCACGTCAGGTTTTTTAATTTCTTCAGTCACCGAGTTCAAGACGTTCCATCCATCAAAAGACCAGAGACCTTGATAAAACGCAATTCCAATAGCTCCAGCCTCCATATTGGTGTTTTGGAAAGCATCTTGGAAACTGTGGGTTTGCCCCTGAGCAAGCAGCACTAGTCCTCCCACTGCGATGACCAACAGCGCCAAGAGCTTGGCAGCTGTAAATATGTTCATCATGGACATCGCTAACCTGACACTGAGGCAGTTGACCAATGTCAAAAAGAGGATGCAGCTTATAGCAGTGCATTTGATCATGACCTGAGGAGGGGAGCAGCCAGAATAAAATGGCACCAGAGCATACTCTGCAAAGCTCAGTGAGATGGCTGCCACACCGGCAGGCCTTACCACAATGATTGAGGTGAATGCAAAAAGGAAAGCTGGAAGGGACCCAAAAGTCCTCAGGATGTAAATGTAGTCACCCCCAGATTCTTTGATTAAAATTCCCAACTCAGCATAGGACAGAGCTCCAAAGATGACCACCAAACCACAGGCTGCCCAAATAATGAGACTACCTCCAGGGCTCCCTATGTTATGCAGTACCCACTCTGGTGACATAAAAATACCTGATCCAATCATAGTTCCAGCTACAAGTGAGATAGCGCTGGTTAAGCCAATTTCTCGCTTCAAGGTCAAGTTCTCTGACATCTCACTCGGCTGAGCAGCTGAGTTTTGGAGGTTGCTTCTGCTCTTCCCTATGATAGGACTTGCCATGCTTGTTTCTTCAGCAGAGTGGAGCAGGGCTGTCCATTGCGAGGAATAAATTAGAATCCACACTTTGAGTTCAGTTAATGATTGCAGGTACTGAGTGTCTTCCCGCGTTTGGCGAATATACATGAAGTCCTCAAAGCCCCACCTTGTATGAAACGTTAAGGTTATTTTTACTCGTAAGAAGCAATTTAGGATAGGAAACACAATAGTGCATTGTTTGAGCTCTGGTAACTGATCCTTTTGATTTTCTAGAAAAGCAGAGAATCTTCCTGCACTGGAGGGCCTTTTTTGTATCAGTTTGCATCAAGATAAATAGTTGTTCTACTTAGTCCCTTCTGATGATAAAAGAAAAGCAATTGGGAATATTTTACACCCACTTTCTTACAGAGAAGTCAATGGGCTGGGAAAACATTGAAGAGGAGTTACTTGACCAGCCTACGAATTTGTATGGAGTTGGTTTCAGACTCAAAGAGATCCAGTCATGAATATGCCTAACTTAAAACTCTGCTTAATCTGCCATCTCATGGAACTCAGTGAGCTGCCCTGGTTTGTCTCTGTCAACTACTTTTACTACTACTACTATTACTACTACTACTACTAGTAGTAGTAGTAGTGCCACTATACTGAACAGAAAAAGGTATGGTGAACATTTTCAGTTTCATTGCTGGACTCCTGGCAGCAACTGAACATGTCTTCTTAATATTCCATAGTTTTCAGAGGCAACAGAACCACATACCCTCAGCACTGTCAACAACAAAATCAATTGGAGGGGAAAAGCCCCAGTGATGCCCTTGAGCCTAAGCTCCTGAAACAGTCTAATTTGCTCCCCAGTACACCCAAATGCCAATCAACACTAGTCAGAGTGTTATATCAGACCCCCATAAGAACCAAACCAACTCCTATGCTATTGTTATGAATAGTACCAGTGGCTACCAAGTTCTTCTAGGAACATCACTTTATTCCCATGGCCATCACCACCTTATGGAGTCCCCAAAGTGTGTTTGTGGGGTTTTTTAATCATATACTCATCCTTAAGAAAACAAATACCTATTCCCACCCACCCCACAACACAGGCACACAGAAGAAGCTGTGCCAATGCACAATTCTCACACTGTGTCAAAGCAGTCCATCCTACTTTGGTGTCAGTATAATAGAACAAAACCTGGCAAAATCAGGTTGTGCAGTCTTTGGGATCATTTGACTATGAACATTCCAGCTGTGGTAAAACCACTGGTGACTTCCATGGATGAGGTTTAGAAATTGCTGAGTAGAAAAGTGTTGTTTTTTGGGAAGGTTCCTCACGATATTCAGCCAGATCATCTACAAAATATTCACTTTAGTTTAAACAGCAAGACATCAATATAATCTGGCTGTGTCTGAGCTGCAAATAGCTTTGACCCCGTACAAGATAGCTTTCAATATTACCTATTTTTACTTGAGTACCATATGTGTTATGGTTAAAAAATTATCTATCATTTTCTGTTAGATGGTCTGTGGACTACTATATGAGCATTATGACTATCATAAAATAGATAACAAAAGGGACATTTTTTAGGAATTAGAGAGTAAGGATATACCTTGGTGGTAGAAGGAATAGATTCTTCCCACACTTACTTCCTTGTATCAGGGAAGTGTGCCACCACATTGCAGATAATAGCATAGTGCATCAAGCTGTGGTGGGTAACAATGTTTATTTCAAGGGTGTCTTATGCAGAAGATTCCAGTTCTTGTGGTGACACCTTATTTTTGAGATTCCGACTCATGGCTAGAAAAGGTCTTCCTATGGCACACCCGTTGGTTAATGAATGGGGTGTTAGCTGGTTCTGTTGTCTAGGAAAAAAAGCCTACGCAAACAACTTCAGTTGAGAAAAATGGCAGCTTAGATGCCTCCAATGTTCTTGGTGATGATGGGAAAGCTTCTGTTGCTCTCTGCACAGCAAGGAGGCCCTGTTTCTTCCTTTGGATTTAAAGAGGAAACCAGAAATTGACTCAGGTGATCCCTGGATTGTCACTCCTTGAAAGTAAATTGCACAAACAGAATTTTGAGATGAGCGTTGGGGCTGTGTGTGTGTGTGTGTGTGTTTGTGTGCGTATCCGTGCGCAAATGAATACTTCTGTTTAGAAGACTTTATGAGACACTTTATTTCCGGAGCTATATTTATAGTGTTATAAATGTTAAGTGTTAAGAATTTTTTTAAAATATTTGTCTGAGTTGCAAAAACTTGGAAACAAAAAAGACTCAGAGCATCTAAACAGAATTAAGTTGATTTTTTTTATTTTGGAAGACTATTTTTTGATGAATCTATATTCTTCAGCTTGGAGCATCAAATTGCTCTGCTTGTTTTTTCTATCTACCTTCCTATCATTGGGCTGGATTCATAAACAAGGACTTCCTCCTTTGAATTAAAGGCTGTTAATAAATCTTTTGCCAGCAGTGTATGATATAGACCAGGGGTGCCAAACACAGGGTTTGGGAGGGGGCATAGATCTAAGCACCTTTGGGGTGCTTAGATCCGGCCCTTGGGGCTGTCCTGGAAAGAGTAAAGGATCGGCCCATGGTGCCTCTGCCAGTGAAAACAGGCTCCCAATCTCTGTTTTTGGCTGGGACAGCCTTCTGCAACCCTCTGCCAGTGAAAATGGAGCTTGGGAGGACCACATGTAGGCCTTTTCACTGGTAGAGGGTTGCAGGAGGTCGTCCCAGCCAAAAACAGAGATTGGGAGCCCATTTTCACTGGCAGAGCACTCGGGCTACACTGATGCCCCTGACACAAGTGACATCAAACTGGCCACGCCCACCCCACCCCCCTAAGTTCAAACACAACCCTGATGCGGCCCTCAATGAAATCGTCCTTGACACCGCTGATATAGATATGGCTCCACATAGGGGTACGAAGATCAGGGTTTAAAATGAGCAGCAGCTTCCGCTGTCCCTTATATGATTATTTGACATCTTCGGAACAACATTAGCACAATCTTTAGAAGTTTAGTTTAAGACTTTGAAAAACTTTTTAAAAAAAGACTGGATAAGATTTCAGGGGAAATTAAACCATTTAATGACAAGATGGAACTTTTGGAGGAAAAAAACTCAGAAATTAAGGATCTGAAGAGAGGACTGGACAATTTGGCAGGGCAAATTTGGCTTTGGCGGAACTCTGAGAGAAGAAACTCTGAGGTTTAGGGTTATTCTAAACAGGACCCTTTTGAAAATATTTGAAAAATATTTATTGAAGCATTAGATGATTTGTTGAACTGGGAAGAGGAACAGATGGTGGGATAGTTGGACAAGGTCTTATCACATAAATTCACATCAGACTTTAGTGAGAATTTCTTCGTGGAATCAAATCAACTATATATACATTCCCAAAGGCTCAAATTATAGTTAATGGTGAATTGATTAACCCATGTGATATTCAGAAGAGGGACAAGACAAGGTTGTCCTCTGTCCCCTTTGTTGTTCATTTTGGCTTGTAAAGCTTTGAACAGACTTATCAGACAAGATGAGAAGATAATGGGCTTAAAAATAAAAAATAAGACCTTTAAATTGGCAGCTTTTGCTGATGATTTGATTTTGATTTTATAGGATCCCCTGAAAGGGATTGATTCTTTGATGAAGAAACTGAAAATCAGATTGATGCAATAATAGCATCTTGAGATAAAACAGATTGGACTGCTCAGGATATTTAATGGTGTTGAAAGGTGTCAAAATGCCTTTCTTTCGAGGATTTGATTTTGCAGCTGTGAGAGCTCCGGCACAAGGATACGGACAACTGCTTGAAAGCTGGATCTTTTTATTTTTCAGGAAGGCGGAGAACAGTGAGAAGTCTGCATTCCTGGGCTAGCTAGCTTTGTATGGTAAGTCCCTGTTTTTTATCCCTTTTTCTCCCTTTGTAAGTTGATTTTGTGTGAGTATTTGTNTAGGCTTTTGTCTATAGGGATTCTTTAATACTTTTTATTTGATTCCTTTTCCTATGTAAGTTTGTTTTCTGGCTGAACTGATGTTCCCCTTGGGCTTTTCCTGTTTTTTTGTGACACTACTGCCTTCATGAATTTCCCTTTCCACAATGGGATAAATATTATGGTGGAAATAATAATTGTTAGCAAGCATCTGCATGGAAAGGGCAATAGTGAATAGCATGTTCCATTGATTCAATTATTCCTCCACTAGATAGACACAGTCTCTGTTGAATGGGAATTTTTTGGTATCTTCCTTCAGTAACAGCTGTTGAGAGGGCATTGAATCTGACTAAGGAGAAGGCCCTTCTGAATGTTGAGGTTGTTATGCAATTGAGATGTCCAACTGGTTGGAGAGGATGTTCAGAGTGGCTGAAGAAGGTGTTTCATGGTAGGCTGGAAAGTCTACTTGCAGCTCTAAATCAATTGCTTGCTATTTGAGAACTTTCCAGTGGATGTAGATTTTAAAAATCATTTTATTAGATATTCCATGTTGAGAATTTGGAACAATTATAAGGCAAAATAGTTTCTTAACATTTCTTTATGTTTAGCAGTCCCCAAACCCATTTTTGGAAGGGAAATGATAGCTAAACAAAAATGACTTGCTAAATTTTTCTCAAGGAGTGCATAATTTATGGGAGCAGATTTTGGAAGGCTTTACATGCCATTGATTTCCTTTGGTTCAGCTAATGGAGATTTACGGTAAATTGGATAAAAAGAATTATGAATTTGGAAAGGAAGGGCCATCCAAGGGGCAAGGTGAGTGAATAAGTATTCTAAGTCATCTTTTGAATCGGTGCTTGTGATTCTGTTTTTGGTGAGCTTTTCTTAGTACTCTCTCTTCTATTTCTCTTTTCATTGCTGCTGCTGCTTGCTTAGCTAACAGAAAGAGATTGGTGGTGTCATGAAGTTTTGCCAGCATTTTCTTTCGGCAAGAGTTCCAGGGATCCAGGAACCTTCAAACCAGTGCATTCAAACTGGTTATTTTTACACATCCCTGCCAGAACCACGAAATGCTAATTGGGCCATTTGACTTATTCAATAAGATCAAGGAAAATATAAATACCACATAAAGCCAAAATCAGATGAACCACTTTTTGGCTGTTCTTCCTTGCTTGCAAAGATAACTCTGTCACATGTTGGTGGAAGACACTGTGATGTGGGTCAAAGGAAATGCTTCACAGCAAAGCTAAAGACCTAGTTTTATTTTGGCATTTGCAGGTAATGGATGAGGTACCACTAGAAGTTATATCAGAGATCCTGGAAAGTTACTCCAAACAAGCTGTCCAAAATTGGTGGTTGATCTATATCTTATTTTCCTTACCGAGCCTAACCTTATTAGTTTGTAGAAATATAACATTACAGCGAGTCCCACAGAAAGATAGCCTTGCAATATAGAACTTCAAGATGAAGCTATCTTTTGAAGCTATCTTTTGAATGATTGGCTAAGAATTATAAATTTTTTAATGTGGCCAAATAAGAAACTTCTGTAAAAGACCAAGTTTCTCTTCCAGTATTTCTTCAACATCCTGGGCATATTTGCCTGGGCTATATTACAGGAATATAAAGCGGATTAATATTTAAACTCATTTTTTGCATTCCAGGGACCAGCGAAACAAGTTTACAATATGGTGTGAAGTTATCCAGTGTTCCAGCTAATCAGCCATGTCATCCTCTAAGATATTCTTTTTCTTAGCTATTTTGTTTTCATTTCTCCTGGCAGTAAGCTAGATTTCCAGGGTTGCTGCAAATAAGCAGTCTTAAGCCCATGTCACACTGCACCAATGGATGGAAAGAGGATGTACAACGGAGAGAAACACTTGCCATCCGTTGGTTAACGTGATGCATCCGTTCTGTACTCACTGCGTCCGTTTTTCTTCCTTCTTCCTCTCTATCCGTCCAGCATCCGTTGACTGAGATTCCATCGCTCAAAAAGTTTTGAGCTGCTCAAAACTTTTGAGCAGAAAATGTATCCAACGTGTCCGTTCTGCATCCGCTACGCATACAGGGAACATCCGTTCTACATCCGTCGTCATCCGTTATGCGCGCCGCTACATCCACTAGGCATCCCGCTGCGCATGCCGCGCAACTCAAATCCGCTCCAGCAGAAAGCAGACACAGGGAGGAAGCGAAAACAGACGTGGAACGCGGATGCGCAGCATTAGTAGCACGGACGGAGAAAGGATGAAAGCGGATGCAGATCGCAAAGAAAGCATTTTAAAATGGAAAAACATTCACAGAGGGACCTATCTCGGATATTAGGATGTCGAGAGGATGCCTAGAGGATGCAAAAAGGACACATAGGGGAAAACCTATATTGCCTATTAAAAAGGGGGAGCAACTCACCCTGGATCTCACTTTCAGTCCAGCAGCCCTGCTGTGCAGACCTCTGCAGCCTTCATCTGGCTCTTGCTCTTCCCCAGCATCCAGTCATGTCCACCATGGATCGTAACACACTCCTTTTAGTAGCCACCATCGTTCTGGCAACAGTGCAAAGCCATCTACAGCTCTTTCAACTGTTCTATGGGAAGAAAGGAGGGCGCCAAGAAGCATCTGGGTCCGAAGATGGATCAGGAGAAGAGCAGAGTATGGACTGTACAACAAGCTGATGGTGAAGCTGAGGAACGAAGACACTCGTGCATTCCAGAACTTCATGAGGATGTCCCCAGCCATGTTTGACGAAGTGTGGAGCGGCTGAGACCCAGGTTGGACCAAGCAGAGCAACCAACTTCCAGCCCAGCCTGGACCCTGGGCTCAAGGTGGCACTGACTCTGCGCCACCTGGCCTCAGGGACCACCTACAGGAGCATGGCAGTACGGCTGGAGGGTGCCACACAACACCATCAGCCTTGTGGTCAGAGAAGTGGTGCAGGCCATCATCGAAGAATACCTGGAGGAGCTCCTCCAGTGTTCCACCATTGAAGAAGGCTGGAGGAAAGTTGCAGAGCAGTGTATCAGAGGTGAACTTCCCCACACCATTGGAGCCATAGATGGCAGGCATGTGGCCTGCAAACCGCTCCAGCAAGTCCGGGTTCCACTTATTTCAACTACAAGGGCTTCTTCAGCATCATCCTCTTCGCCATGGTTGATGCTGACTACAAGTTCATGTACATCGAGCTTCAGGCAACGGGTCAGCTTCAGATGCCAAGGTATACAATGCCAGTCACCTCAAGGAGGGGCTGGGAACGCAACCTCATCATGGGCATCCCAGATCCAGACCCCCTGCCCAACGACACAAAAGATGTGCCTACCTCATCATGGGTGATGACACCTTCTCCTCAGAACCTACCTCATGAAGCCCTACACTTCCAGATGCCTCACCCGTGAAAAGGGGATCTTCAACGACAGGCTGTCCAGGGCAAGGCGGGTGGTGGAGAATGCCTTTGGCATCCTGGCCAACAGGTTCCAGGTACTATCTCACCACCATGCAGCATCGCCCAGAGACCATGAGGAACATCGTGGAAGCTTGCTGCATCCTGCACAATCTCATGCGCACCCCGCTTACCTCGTGTCTTGCAGAACAAGCTCGTGGACCTCAACAAGACAATGGGACATGGAGCCTGGGGAATGGAGGCAAGGGCGAAACCTGATAGATACTGAGGATGTGCAAGGCCCCAACAGAGCCTCACGTGAAGGGAAAAGCAGCGCAACCTCCTGAAACACTGGTGCAACTCCGCAGCTGGAGCAGTGGAGTGGCAAGACAGGATGATAGATGATTAATGGATGCTTCCTTCAGCCTGTCTCATCACACTGATGAGATTGGGCCATGTATGTTGGGTGGGCCTACAATGAACGGGCATTTAATAAAGAGTTCTGTTTATATGTTGACATGTGTTGATGAATGATTAATTGTTACTGATAATAAGGGCCAAAGGTGTGGCACCTGGGAGGGTGGACCATACAGTCCCACTATGCTTGCACACAGCTATTACCCATCCCAAATTATCCCTGCCATCCACAGCTATTACCCATCCCACAGGTATCCCTGTCCATCCCACTGATATCCTTATCCATCCCACAAGCATGCAAAGGCTTAAATCATTTCTAAAAGTTTCCACCAAGACTTTATTTACAAAAATAAATAAGCAAGTGTGTGAAGCAAAGATAATCTTTATTAATAACAAGCTGTAAAGAAAAATGAACCCAGTCAAGTGTCCAAATAAAGTCTACAGGTAGGTCTACAAGTCTACACCCAGTCTCTGCGACTCTTCTCTGTCACTCAGAGGTGTGCCCAGTCTCAGGGGTGAAGGGTCCAGGTGCTGTGGAGGTGGCTGCTGCTGGAGTGCTGGTCTGAAGCGCCACTGGGGTGCCTGGCCCAAGAGGACAAACAAGGGATGGTGTTTTGAGGAAGCTCTCAGACAGCTGGCTCAGCCCCGTGATGTTGAGAGCTCCTTGCTCCATGACATGGGGGTGTCAGCCCAGTATCGATGACAGATGTACTCGAGGCTGGGCTTGGCTGTGGGGTGGAGGAAGGAGCAGTGTAGTGGGGCTGTCTGGTCTGCAGCTGGGTGAGGACTGGCGTCGGTGGCATCGGTGGCATCAGTGGCGTGGGTGGCATCAGTGGCATCAGTGGAACCGGTGGGCAATGGTGTCATCCGATGAACCTGTGCCTGGACTGGGAAGGGCTTGCTGCCTGTGCTGCTGGACCCTCCTGGTAGCCGTAGCCCTGGTATTGAGGGCCTTGTGGAAAGCCTTGTAATGGGAGTGACATCACCTGGGGTGGAGGAGCGACCTGGACTGGGTGGGAGCAGGTTCATCTGGATCTGGAGGGTTGTGAAGCAGATCGGGTGATCCTGTCCTTCACCACCTGGTACTGGGGGTTCCGCCATGTCCGTGAGGGTCTGGTTCACATAGGTGAGGAAGGGTTGCGGTTGAGGTGAGGGAGTCGGTGTGTACCAGCTGAGAGAGGATATCGATGCTGCTCCTGATGGTGTCTCTTTATCTCCAGCAGGACAGTGTGGCTCTGCCCCTCCTGTCTGCCCTTTCACCAGCCCGAGGAGCACCTCTGAAGTGTAGCCCAGGCTCTCCGCCTTCTCTCTCCAAGCAACCTGCTTCCTTTTGGTGTCCCTATAGAGCCTGTGTCCCTTCCGCCATAGATACTCATTTCTCTCTCAGCCACTCCAGCACCTCATCCTCATGTTCCTCCTCGATGGTGCATTGCGTCCTCTCCTGTTCTTGCGTCTGTCTCTTCCTCCCTTTGGCAGGACCACATGGGCCCTCACTCAGAGGGGCTTCCAGGTTGTAGGGCTGCTCCTCCACACCACCAGCAGCAGCAGCACCAGCAGGACCACCAGCAGCACCAGCAGCACCAGCAGGACCAGGATCAGCAGCAGCAGAGTAAGCACCAGCAGCGCCAGCAGTGCCAGCAGGACCAGGGAGCACCAGCAGGACCAGGAGCACCAGCAGGACGAGGAACAGCTTCAGCAGAGTAAGCACCAGCAGAAGCAGCACCGCCAGAAGCAGTCATCAGCAGAGTCAGCACCAGCAGAAGCACCAGCACCAGGAGCAGTGCCAGCAGAGTAAGCACAGCAGAAGCACCACCACCAGAAGCAGCATCAGCAGAAGCACCACCTCCAGAAGATCAAGGCTGGCAGCAGAATCCCCAGCAGAAGCAGAGTCAGGGCCAGGGGTGGGAGAGTGGCCCTGTCCCTCTCGCCAGGGCTGGCAGCAGATGGCAGGCAGGCAGGCAGGCAGCAAGGCAGGCAGGCAGGGAGGCTGGCAGGCAGGCAGGCTGGCAGCAAGGCTGGCAGGCATGCAGGCAGGTAGGCAGGCTGGCTGGCAGGCAGGCTGGCAGCAAGGCTGGCAGGCAGGCTGGCAGTCGATGTGTCTGGAAGGAGGTCTTTCCTCTGAATGGTGACCTGCTTGGAGCTGCTTCTCTTTATATCCGTGGGGCTGACGCAATGCATCCTCCCCGTATGTGCATTGAACACTAGGCATCGCTAGGCTTCCACTAGGCTTCCGCTGTGCATCCGCTAGGCTTCTGCTCTGCATCCGCTTCATCCGCTCGGCTTCCGCTGTGCATCCGCTTCATCCACTCGGCGTCCGCTCTGCATCGCTGTGTCCGTTCTGCGTCCGCTTTGCTGTGCTCCCCTGGAAGCCTTGCGGATGTGCCATCCGCTCCCATCCGCTTCCATCCGCTAGGCTTCCGTGGAGCATCCGCTTTCCATCCGCCCTACGTCTTCCCCCATCCGTTCCTTTCCGTGTTGTCCGCTCTGGGTATGCAAATTTTTGCCCCTTTTGAGAGCGGATAACAACAGATGGAACATTTTTCTCGTCCGGTGTGTCCTTTTTACAAACGTTTTGCATCCGTCGGCCAGTGTGACAGGGCCTTTACTTGGGCTTTCGGATTTTTAGGTTCTGGGCTTTTGATATTTTTCCTTTAAGCTGACATGCAAAATGTGTGTTACCTTATGGCTCTTACCTTGTTTGGCTGGGCAGTGCCACTGAACTATGTAACAATGGTTCTCTTGTAAGCCTGGAAGAATATATCTCTAGGCTAGCTAGTTAGCTAAAAGGGATTGCTGGGCTTATTTCCTTTTTCCATGAAAATTGCATCCTCCTAATACCCAGGGCTGTTCTACTGCTCTGGAAATCCTGAAAATAAAATGGAAGATTCATCAGAGAAAACCAACTTAATTAGAAACTATGGATATGGAAAGTTCATAGAGATCCTCTTATTCTGAACTATACCTCAGAAAACCATCAGTTGTCATTTTACTTGAGAAAAAAAATGGTTTGAGGACTGGCTAAGTCCTGATTTGTGTAATTTGAAGGGATTAGCCCTGCTGAAATAATGTTCCTCTGCTTTGGGTTTGCCCCAGCTGTTTCATCATGCACTCTACACACTTAAACATTTCTCTATATTTGGCTATGGAAATATGTGTTCTTTTTGCCTAGCCTAATTTCTAGGCCCAAATTGGATTTCAAGTCTTTTTTGCCAGTTTGGCTGAAGTTTACCAACAAATGAGCATTGAAGATGTTACCTAGTTTGGGTAATGAAACATCTGCAAGAAAACAATCAGGCTCAGAGAGCACCAAAGACCCCATATTTCAACAACAAATATTCTTCGTTGACTTATCAATCCTTTCAGAGTTAAGAAGCACTTGCAACATTTTGTAGCTGTGCCCATTTGTCACTGCTAATCTACATGGATACAGATTTTCTTTCTGAATATGTTGAATTCCTTTTTAAAACAAATAAAATTGAAACAAATCTCCAGCTGCTTATATAGACTTGCCATTCTTGTTCATTACTGCACAGAAGCCCTACCTATTTCAGAAAGTTGTTTTTATCAAGATCACTATATTGGCAACTTCAAGCTATAATGTATTAGCTAGCAAGCACCATACTCTTGATAAAAGAATTTTCTGAAAAGTGTTGGGTTAACACAGTGTGTTATTTTTGTTTCTTATTGGTACTTGAAATATTCTCCAAGTTACGGTAGAGGTCATAACATTCAATGCCTGCCCTCTTTTCTATTTTGTTCTTCACTGATTGCTGTATATTCTGAAATAAATAGCTTTGTACTTGGAACAAATGAATGTATAATTTTATCCTTCTTAAAGCTGGAACAACTGGATACAGAAAAGGCAATCAATAAATATATTAATTGGGTTCACATATTATACTAAGCCATGTTTTGCTTAGCCACAGTTTATTCAATAAATCCCAATTGTTGACTTTGCATTATAAGCTAAATTGCAAGGTTAAAGTTTTTTCAACCAAACAAGGTACTTTAGACTTAGCATGAAAGCCTTTTTCTGTAGAGTCACAAGACTCCAATAATTAGCAATAAGAAAAATAATGTAAGCAAACAAAAAGATCATGAAGCCTTAATATAAAATTATCTAAGCAAGGAAGAATTTGCTTTAGAAAAGTCTGATTGGTACATTAGAATTAGAATTAGAACTTTATTGTCATTGTACAAGTACAACGAAACTGTTTGGAATACCCCAGCAACTGTTTGGAATACAATAAAACCAAAGCACTTAAAAATGAAGATAAGAAAATAGAGTACCCACATCTCCATTTGCAATTTTAGAGTACAATATCTACGAATATACACAAAATACACATCCAACACTGACTGTAATGTTTAGCTGAGTATAATACACAAGAGATGGATTGTCCTGTTATATGTTATTATACATCTGAATGGGGTATTGAGATTTCACGTATCAATGCCATTTTTAGGGACAATTATGAGCGGGCCTATCATCTTTATATAGAGGAGAAGTAAGATGAGCTATGCAGCTATACTTTAGAAGAGAATGGATATATCCCATGACATAACTCTTTAATGAAGACAGTGGGTGGTATCTGACCTTTAGTGATTCTTAATAAAGGCACAACAGAAACGCAGGCAGGGGAGTAACTCCCACTTCTAGTACAGCTAATTCTGGAAACCTGATGGGTACATTCTGTAGTGTTTCTGGAACTGGATTTCTACATCTAATTTCTTTTTGAAATGAACCCCTATTGCCATCTACTGGTCTTTAAACAGTAAGTACTTTATTTTATAAAATGTCTGCAGGTTGCACATAGCACTCAGAGACTGCTTCCATATGTTCTTCAGGATTAGTACTTTACAGAGGAGCATAAATCACAAAGGATTGTATTGTATCATCGGGCAGAGAAAGACAGCTACCTTAAACAGCTGGTTTGAATTATCACAAAAGGGCAAGCAAGAAATTGTTAACTACTTTTTTATAGCTGATTAAGGCAGTCATGGAAAGCTTCTTGTTCAAAGGAGAATTGTACCAATGAAGAACTGTCCCACAAAATTATAAAATTTTTACACAATGAGAGCTATCGTTAGAAGACATGTGGAAATCCCACATTTTACAGAAGTAAAAAATTAAGGAAACAAATCAAAACTAAGCAACCCAAGATGGAAGTTCTCTTAAAAAACAGCTCAGTGAAGACTTCAAGTTATGGATTCAGGAGAGGAACACTGGAAAAACAGGGGCAGTGAAACTTCCTTGAGTCAAGCTTGATCCCTGGTGATGCCATGGACTCATCCTGTTGTTTTCTTGGCATTCCCTTGGAAGTGGTTTGATTGTTTCCAGGATGTTTTGTCTTCACTTCTTCTCTGCTCTGCACAGTGGATCTCCAATTCAAGTATTAAATGCTGTTTGACATTTTTCAAATCAGCCAGGGATGTTAGATGCTGTCATTATGGAAAACTTAACAAAATAACTTTGAATGGCTGAGGTGACCAGTGGGAACTCCAACAACATGCTGTTGCGGGTCCATTTTGTATCTATGAAAGAGAAATATGGTTCATGCTTATCTTAAATAGTTCTTTAATTCCACTCTTACTCTAAAGATCACAGAGCACATTATATAATTGCTCTTCATTCTGATTTTTACAAGATTGTGAGGAAGACTTGACAAGCACCCTCTTTTAGCTTTAACTCTTTTAATGAGCTTTTGATTTTCATGCTAGCCCAGGGCTGTCAAACTCACAGCCCATGGGCAGATGCGTCACATGCTGGGCAGCTTAGCAAAGGGGGAAAAAGTCATGATACATCACGTGATGCTGCCATGATGATGCAAGTTTGATGCCCCTGCACTAGCCATTCCACATTAGTTCACAATGAGACCTATTATATTTCATTTCATTTACATTTATGAATTTACTTACTTTTACTTCATTTTTGTATTGCCATCCAAAGTCATCACTGGAGCCAAGAGAGAGCTGGTTGGATTCTGGGAAAATAGAAACTCAGGCTGCTACAAAGACGAAGGGGTCAAACTGTTTTGTAAAGCACCCAAAGGCCAGACAAGGAATAATGAATGGAAACTGAACAAGGAGAGATTTAAACTGGAAAGGAGACACTTTCTGACAGTGAGAACAATCCACCAGAGTTATCTTAACTTACTGTATCCCTGTATGGTTTGCCAGTTGCATAGTGGCAGATAGGAAAACACTCCAGAGGGTTAACATCATTGCCCAGAAGATCGTTGGTTGCCCTCTCCCCTCTTTGGAAGAGCTTTGTAGCTCCTGCTGCCTTAAGAAAGTTCAAAACATTCTCAAAGATCCATCTCATCCTGGGAAACCTTTCTTTGAACTATTACCACCTGGCAGANTTGTGTTTATTTTCATGGTTATGATGTGCACTGAAGATGGTGTTTGATTTCGTTGTACAAGGTGCAATGACAATAAACTAAACCAATGGAACAGCTGGTCCTCAGAAGTTGGGGGAGTGCCATCACTTGAGACTTTCAAGAAGAGATTGGACTCCCATCTGTTAGAAATGGTGTCCCTTCCAACACTGATTATCTATTATCTGAACTTCATCTTGCTTCTCCATAGGATAATCCTTCAAGTAGCAGGTCAAGGCTTCTCCTGCATCACTGCTCAGCATGTGTTGGAGTGGTATATGAGGGTATACCCTCAAAATACTGATGATATCTGATCCCAAACTAAGAGATGATTTTTCCAGGAGACTTCACATAAATGAAACTTGCTGATACATATGCCTAATACCTAAACATTTATTTCATGTTTACTTTCTGTCTTTATCTGAATTGCCATTCTCCACAAATTGATTTTTTCTATAAATTATGCACTAGACTAGAGCATTTATCCTTGCCAACCAGTACAGCATGCCCATACTAGTTGTTGTTGTTGGGGTTATGGACCATACAACCTGGAGGTGTCAGGTTTGGAAGGCTTTTCTATATCTGCAATAACTTTTCTACTTAGAGAGAGCATAGTGACATGTATAAACAGCGGTGAGAGAAATCTCTACTCTGAAAGTTTTTACTTTTTCCTTCTCTGCTTACACATAATCTTTGCAAACCAGGAAGAAAGGAAAGCTTACATTTGCGTAATCAAGCTCAATAATGCCACTCCTAAATAATGGTAGCCATACATGGAATTCTTCCACAGTTCCCTTGATACCAGCCTGTTGGGAGGGAGCCTATGAAATGGTTAGTCATGGTTATACTGCCAAAGGTTTTGGGGGGCAGAGTTCTACATTAAAGCATTTCTAGGATTACAGAGGTTTGTACATATGGTAAAGTTTAATGGGGAGCCTACTGTATTAATGCCAGAAAGAAACAGTAGAAGTATATCAAACTGAATTTACAAATAATAAGGCCTTGGAAGACATAGAGAAGTATGAGCCAGACCTCTCGGAACTATAATTAGAACATAACTCTGACAGAGATGCAAGGGACAAGCTAGTATGTGGTATCACTGATGAAAAATTCATGACTACAGCACCACAGAATCCATCTTTTTTTGACTTTGCTATAAAGCTTCTCCAGGAGTCAGTATAGAATCAGTAAGTGTACATCGTCTTTACTTGCTAGCAAAAAATAAAAATGAAGGGATTATTATTCATAAAGTTGTGAAATCTGCAACTTGGGTTACCTAGGTAGTATTTTATTAAAAGCAGATGTTCCTTGGTGCACATATGGTGATTATAAATATTTATAATTTATAAATTCATATTTATATTTTATAATATAATTATATTATTTAATTATAATTATAATTATTATATTTTATATAAAATATATAAAATAATTGTAATATGTAATTATAATTTATAAAGATCTTTCAGCTACAACAATCACTTATTTCCTAAAGTAGAGTTCTTTTACAGTATCAATGTGCTCTATAAGCCTTAGAATTAGGCCAAGGAAAAGCAAAGCACTTGATTTCATGAGCTTCAACTGCTCAGTTGTAAATCTTTCAACAGATCCAAGACAAAAATAAAAGCAGGCTAGTAGAATCGGAGAGCTGGAACAACCCATAGAAATCATTTAGTCCAGGGGTGCCCAACTCACGTCATCACAGCAGCATCACATGATGTATTGGGACTTTCCCCCACTCTGCTAAACTGGGCGTGGCCATGGCCAGCACATGACACATCAGGCCTACTGGCTGGGAGTTTGACAGCCTTGATTTAGACTCTTTGGGCTGGGGTGCAGGATTCACGAGAGTGTCACTTCGGATACTGTAAAAATCCAGCCTCTGATTGAAAATTTTAAGGCCCTGTCACACTGCCCAACGGATGCAAAACGGACACAACGGACGAGCAAAATGTTCCATCCATCCCGCGTCTCAAATGGGGCAAAATATTGCATAACTGAGCGGATAACACGGCGGGGGAGGAGCGTCAGGGCGGTTGGAAAGCGGATGCGGAACGGAAGCCTAGCGGATGGCACATTCGCAGTGGCTTCCGGGGGCCCTCAAGCAAAGCGGCGCGGAACGGATGAAGGCAATGCAACGGGGGGGGAGGGGGCGAGGGGGGCGGGGGGGGGGGCGGGGGGGGGGGGATGCGACCGAACGGATGCCTGGTGTTAATTGCGCATGTTATGGGGGGGATTGCCATGCGTAAGCCCACAGATTATTAAAGGTGAAGTCAGTCTCGCACGTGGCCAGCATTCGGAGGAAAACCTGCCTGAGGAATACATACGAGTTCCTTGCCTGCCCTGCCTGCATGCCTGCAAGCCATGGCTGCCAGCCTTGCCTCTGCATCTGCTGGCGCTCCAAAGGCCTCCTGCCAGGTCCTCCTCTGCCACCTTGGTGCGCTGCGCTTTGCCTCTAGACCGATACCTTTGGTGCCTGCCTGCCTTCCCTGCACGGCTTCTTGCAGCCTTGGTGCCAGCTTGGCTGCTGCCAGCCTCCCTGCCACCAGCAACCCCAACCATGGAGAAGCGAAAGTCTCGCAACCTGCCGCCATCTCCTGGCAAGAGGGACAAGGGCCACCCTCCTGCCCCTGTCCCTGACTCTGCTTCTGCTGCTGGGAGGCTTCACTTTTTCTGGTGCTGGAGCTTCTGCTGAACGCTCGGCTGGTCTCTGCGCTGGTTCTTGGAGCTGCTCTCGTGTGCTTCGCTTAGCGCAGTACTCTGCTGAAGCGACACAACATCGCGGTTCCTGTTCTTGGCTGCGGGTAATGACTCTAGCTGGCTACACTGGTCCTGCTGGTCCTGCTGGGGCTCACATGGACTTGATCACTGTCATGTAATGCTCTTCAGAGTCTGCTCCTGGACTTGCTCGTATGATTGGCTCTTTGCGCTCGTCCGTGAGCTCGCTGATCCC